>PVKV010003546.1:0-58570 GCA_004027835.1 Alouatta palliata | reverse complement strand
CACCCGCCTCGACCTCCCAAAGTGCTGTGATTACAGGCTTGAGCCACCGCGCCCGGTGACTCATGCTTTTCTAACAAGACTCCACATCTCCAGAAAGTTGCAGTTCACCTCTTCCCTTTCCAGTGCCAGCAGTACTCTCAGAGAGACTGGGGCGTCATGCTACAGATCAGGAAGCAGACAGGGAGCGGCTAGATCCGTGTTTGAATCCCAGCTTTGCACACTGATGAGTTGCATGGTCCTGGGAAAATGCCTCGTCTGTTCTGAATGTTAGTTTTTACACCTGCACTTTAGTTATGAAAGATCTTACACTATCAGGTCCCCTGATGGGTTGGCAGTTAGTTGAGTAATCTCCTCCATTTTTTTTTTTTTTTTTCCTGAGACAGTTTTGCTCTGTCACCCAGGCTGGACTGCAGTGGCGCAATCTCAGCTCACTGAACCTGCGCCTCCCGGGTTCAAGTGAGTCTCCTGCCTCAGCCTCCAGAATAGCTGGGATTACAGGCACCTGCCACCACGCCCAGCTGAGTTTTGTATTTTCAATAGAGATGGAGTTTTACCACATTGGCCAAGCTGGTGTTGAACTCCTGACCTTGTGATCTGCTCTCCTCTGCCTCCCAAAGGGCTGGGATATAGGCGTGAGCCACCGCGCCCACCCAGTCTGCTCTGATTTTGGAGAACAAGATTGGACGACTTCCTCACAAACAACCTCAGGAATCAGAGCAAGGAATCCGTCTGACACCTCATACTCCCAGTCAATTGCTCCTGTATCGCACACTGGTCGTGGCTCCTGCCTGAGTTAAGAAGCCATGATATTGGCCTGGTGTGGTGGCTCACACCTGTAATCCCAGCACTTTGGGAAGTCGAGGCTGGTGGATCACTTGAGGTCAGGGCTTTGAGAACAGCCAGGCCAACACTTTGAAACCCCATCTCTACTAAAAATACAAAATAATTAGTTGGGCATGGTAGCGCATGCCCCTAGTCCCAGCTACTTGGGAGGCTGAGGCAGGAGAATAGCTTGAACCCGGGTGGAGGTTGCAGTGAGCCAAGATCACACCACTGCACTTCAGCCTGGGCGACAAATCGAGACTTCATCTCAGAGAAAAAGAAACAAAAAGCAAACATAAAAAACCCACCACGACTGAGGTCTAGACTCTTAAGTCATTGTTCCTTCAGCATGTGGCCACTGGCATTGCCTGCTTAAACCCTAAAGTGTGAGGGTTGGCATGGCTTGTGAAATATGCTGCCGTATGTAGCAATCGAGTATTTTTTGGAGGGAGCGTAAGGAACTGCTACTCCCTTCAACTCTGTGTGACAGAATTGCTTTTGTCCTCAGGGTAGGTCTGTGGATTCAGGGTCCTGAAACAGTTTGCTGCACCAGGAGGAACTGATACCTCGATGGCACTCATGTGCTTCTGTCACTCATCCCAGTAAAATTTCTGGGGACAGAGGTCTCTAAGCCTAAATTGTGGACCCTCCCCATGGGTATCCTGGGACTTGGAGAGCAAGATTGGCACCTGTAGCCTCCTCAGAGACACTGCCCACTGACTCTAAGTCCACACCCAGGGGCTGCAAGGTCAATACATTATGCTGTTTGTGATAATTTAGTATTCTTGTTTCTCGTGTGGATTTTCAGCAGAAATAATTGTACGTGCTTCGGTCCTCTCTGAATGCTGCTGGAGAGGGTTGTGTCTTTTCTGCCTTACTGTCAAAGTTACAGCAGCATCTCCACCAGGCACGAGTGACCATGGCCCTAGGAACTGCAAGAAAAGGGTTGGGGGTTTTAGCCTTCTTTGAGCTTTGAATCCTTTTGACATCTGGTGAAAGTATATATGCTTTTTCCCTTCACCTGGTTTTCTCTTGTATTTTCTTTTTATGTAAATTTCATTGCACTTGTATTATTTTGTGAACTGAGCAGGCAGCTCACCCCGGCTTAGCATTCAGTGCAGACGTTCAGAGTGTGCCTGCGAGGCACGTTCCTGGAGAAGGGAGATCCTGAAACTCAGCCACCCTTCTCTTTTCTTAGCAGATAACGACCAGGGTCTCAGTGCAGACCCGAGGCCTCTGCCTCCAGGTGGGAACCCTGGAGTGGATGGTGAGGATGCGCTGTCGGGCAGTGCTCCCCACAGACACTGCAGGTTTGGAGTGGGCGTGTGTGGGCCAGCGCTCCACCTCCGAGGTGGAAGCAGCACGTTCCGTGTGTGGGAGCTGAGGGTGACACTGACTGTGACTCACGAAAGCCACTGAGTACAGAGCCGTGAATGTGACTTGCAGCCAGAAGCACGATGGCCTTAAACCACAGGATGAGCATCGAGGGCCTTGCCATTCGGGGGTCTCGTTGGATTCTTGCCTCCTCTTTGGAACCACAATCTGACCACATCCTCATACTTACTAATGGAGAGGTGGTGCAACCTGACACTGAAGACACTGGGTGCAAAGTGCCTGGGTTCAAACCCAGCACTAACGCTTACCTGTCGTGTGACCTTGGAAAACATTCTTCATCTGCCAAATGGGAGGAACTGTAGATTTTATTATGCAGAGTAAGTTACCTAATAGATGTAACCCACTTACATGTGTGACTAGAGCATGGCTGGCCTTGTTTCTATGCCCAGAATATATCATCGCTTGGGCCTGTGAACTTGTATCAATCAATTGAATTTGTTGCTCTTTTTTTTTTTTTTTTTTTTTTTTTTTGAGACAGTCTCACTCTGTCATGCAGGCCAGAGCACAGTGGCATGATCTTGGCTCGCTGCAACCTCCGCCTTCCGGGTTCAAGTGATTCACCTGCCTTAGCCTCCCCGAGTAGCTGGTATTACAGGCACCCACCACCACACCCGGCTGATTGTCGTATTATTAGTAAAGACAAGGTCTCACCATGTTGGCCAGGCTGGTCGTGAACTCCTGACCTCAAGTGATCCGCCCTCCTCGCCCTCCCGAAGTGCTGGAATCACAGTTGTGAGCCATCAAGCCAGGCCTGAATTTGAATTTGAAAGAGGAATGAGTAACTGGAGATGGGAGGGTAGGAAAAATAATAGGGGATGTATTTCACAGCAGGGCTCCCTTTACAAAATGCTTTTGGAATTTTGCCAGTCAATTGTCAGAATCTGGTTCTCATTTGCTGCCCATGGCTCACGCAGGAGCTTTCAGATCCTTACACAGATTAGGAGTTCAGTCCTTTGAGCCATTCACGGATCTTTTTATTTACACCATGGATCTTTGGCTTGCGGGGGTAGAAACTTTGTCATATTTTTACAGCAAGACAAAATATTGTGGCAGAATGCAATCCACGTATATCCCGGTGGACACCCGAAGAAGCATACGGCATTCTGGCTAGCGCAGGTGCGAACGCTGACCCTATCGTTCCCAAACATACTTCTTCCTCGAGCGGGGAGAGACAATCTTCGTGAGGCTGGGAGAAATCCTAGGCTGCCATCACCTGCTGGATGGCTTTTTATTTGTGAATTATTTCACTTCTTATCACATCTCAGCAAGGCACATAAAGCTCAGGCTAGCCAGAGGCGTTGGAGGGGAAATAGGAGTTTGGGTGGCTGCATGGTGATGTGTGCACATTCATTCCCCTCCCTGGTGCCTTGGCAGGTCTTCAGGCTGCAGGAACAGCAGAGCAGGGCAGGAGCTGCGGTCCGCTCACTGTGCCCTAACCTGCTGGCCCATCTGATATTGCTGTCCTGTTGCTGGGTTCTACTCAGAGGGTTTTTTAAGCATCTCAATCTTTGGGAATCTGCCCATGTTCAGACCCACGCCCACTATCTTACCTGAAGGCAATAAGATTGCCAGGAAGAGGAGTAACGCAGAAACATAGAGGTTCATGGCCAAGGAGGGCGTAGGGCTGGAACTTCCAGCAGTGGCTGAGAGACTCCTTTATAGAGCTGGGCTGGGCTGGGCTGGGCTGGGCTGGACGCTGGCCTCACTCTTTCTGGAGGAGCAGACTGAGGAGATCACAGGCTTCTGCAGAATTCCAGGAAGCAGAGGCCCTGGGCTGTTCAGCGCTGCCTTTTCTACGAACCACAGGAAAAAGACAGACTCAGCTAAGGCTGCCTTGTTTCCTGGCAGCAGAATAGGACGGAAGACCAGGATCCCCATGCCTAGGCCTGAACGCTTTCCCTCTGCCTCCAAATGTACCTTGATATAAACATGACAGTGAAAATGTCTGCTGTGCCTTTTCTTTCCTCTGGAGCACCACTGAGCACTCAGGAGCGCAGAGCCGGGGTGTTGTGAAACACAGCCTTAATTTAAGCCTGAAAGACAGTTCAAAGACACAGAGGGTCCCAAGGTGTCAACCACGGACCTGACCAAAAGGAAGGGGCTCAGAACTAGCGGAAAAGGGACGGCTTCCTTGTCTGGCAGCTGACTTATTTACCTGGCTGGAGGCAGATTCTGCAAAAAAAAAAAAAAAAAAAAAAAATTCCTAAAAAAGTTCACTGATGGACTTTGTTTTCCAAATGGCTGGTATGAAATGTTGGCTAGGATTGGGGGGCTTGGAAGGTTCTAGGAGAGATTTCTGATTTGGAGTGGAGGAGCTGGAACTCTCCCTCAGTCTCTCACAAGAAGAGTCGGCTCAGTGCTGTGTTCAGGGTCGGATGCACAGTGTCCAGAGTGGAGCCAGACAGGGCTTCTCTGGAGCGACAGCTCAGCCCCCGGGAAGGGCCCTTAGGCCTGTCTCTCGTGGGGTGATAATGGATGTCTGAGAGTGAAGATGACACTAACTTTGGTTTTGTTTTGACCTTTAAGGCAGGCTTGTACCCAGGCAGCCCACGACCACAGGGCTCTGAGTGCATAGCGTGGCAGTAGAGCATGGCGTTACTGGCTACGCTCTGCTTTGCAGGCTCACACCCTCAGATGCATTATTTAGCATCGCAGCCTCAAGATCTGCTTCTCAAAAAGTGCATTGCAACGTTTCGTTTTTTTTTGAGGATGAAATGAGATATAGCTTATAAAATGCTTTGCACTCACACTGCCATAGAGTAGGTGCTCAATATTATTATTATTGTTAATTTCTTTTTTTTGAGACAGGGTCTTGCTCATCATCCAGGCCGGACTGCAGTGGCCCAATCTCGGCTCACTGCAACCTCCGTCTCCTGGATTTGAACAATTCTTCTGCCTCAGCCTCCCAAGTAGCTATGACTGTATGTGCTCGCCAACACGCCAGGCTAATTTTTATATTTTTAGTAGAGACGGGATTTTGCCATGTTGGCCAGGCTGGTCTTGAACTCCTGACCTCAGGTGATCCACCTGCCTTGGCCTCCAAAAGCTCTGGGATTACAGGCATGAGCCACCCACCCAGCCAATACAGTCAGCACACATTTTCTTGATTTTCTGGTTCTTGCTTACAAATCTCTCCTGACCCCCAGGTTGTAAAACTATTTCCTATATTATCTTTCTTTTTTCTTTATTATTATGCCACTGTAGAATTATTAATAAGAAAACTGGGTCGGGCGTGGTGGCTCACACCTGTAATCCCAGCATTTTGGGAGGTCGAGGCAGGCAGATCACGAGGTCAGGAGTTTGGGACCAGCCTGACCAATATGGTAAAACCCTGTCTCTACTAAAAATAAAAAAATTAGCCAGGCACGGTGGCACGCATCTGTAATCCCAGCTACTCAGGAGGCTGAGGCAGGAGAATCACTTGAACCCAGGAGGCGAAGGTTGCAATGAGCTGAGATCGCACCATTGCACTCCAGCCTGGGAGACAAAGTGAGACTGTCTGAAAAAAAAAAAAAGAAAAGAAAAGAAAAAAAAAAAAGCAAAGTGATATTTTTTCTTTTCATGCAGCGACTGGGAGAGAGAAATGTCAACATCTAAAGAGTGGTCTACTCGTGGGTGTTCATTATACTTGCGCATTTACCACAGTCCTGGGTTTATTTCCTGATTTTCTATTCCCCCAAAGTATATGTATCCCTCAGGGTTAGGTTCACATAAACAGGCTCATAAGATTGGCTTATACAAGTAGTTTCATAATATTTTAACTTGTGAGTTAAACTTTAACATATTTAAACTGTCATCATGGGATTGAAATATTCTTTTTATTTGAGACAGACTCACTCTGTCGCCAGGCTGGAGTGCAGTGGTGAGATCTTGGCTCACTGCAACCTCTGCCTCCCGGGTTTAAGCGATTCCCCTGCCTCAGCCTCCCAAGTAGCTGGGACTACAGACATGCTACCATGCCTGGCTAATTTTTTTTTGTATTTTAGTAGAACTGTATGTTGAAGGCAGAACTATGAACATTTGATGAGCAACTCCATGTGGAGAGGGTGAAGGACAGGAGGTTTCAGGATCACGTCAGGTATCATTCTGGAAATGGCATGGGGCTGTTAGGAGATTGTGAATAGGGCTTACTTGTCCCCTGGTGTGTGGAGCCTCCAGATGTGTTCGTTTCACTTAGTCTTACTGTAGCTCTGGGGGCTCTTTTTTTGGTTTCGTATACATATCAGGATTGACTTTTCTAGCTCTGTGAAGAATGATGGTGGTATTTTGATGGGAATTGTGTGAAAAGTTAAGGGAATTTAAATTCTCTGACATCAATTTTCTCTGAGAAATAGGAAGCCAGAAGTTCTGCAGAGAGTAGGACAGGAGCGGGCAGTGATGGGGCAGATAGCATCTGAGGTTGACCAGAATGTAGAAAAGGAACAACAAATTTCCAAACTCACCTTTCCCGTGGAGCTGTGTGATGTGTTCTAGTGGGTCTGAAAAGCCTGAGAGCAGATGCAGTTCTATAGATGGCTTTTCTTCTGGGTAAACGTGGTGAAAGAAAAATGAAGAATAAGTAGTATTCTAGAAGAACAGCTGGTTGCTTTGATGTCGTTTGGGTTATAGAGATTACTCAGGAAGACTGAAGATTAACGTTAGGGGTTGAACTCTATCCCCACAAAAGATGTTGGAGTCCTAACCTTCATCACCTGTGAATGCAACCTTAGTTGAAAATAGGGTATTTGCATAGATCAAGTTAAGATGAGAGATCGTTAGGGTGGATTCTAATCCAATATGACTATGTCCTAGACAGGTATATACAGAGGGAAGATGACGTGAAGACACAGGAGAATACCACCCAGAACCACAGGATGCGGTGGCTGCCAGAAGCCAGGAGAGACGCCCGAGACAGTTCCTTTTCTGACAGCCCTCCGAAAAACTCATCCCTGCCAACTACGTGATTGCAGACTTCTAGCCTCCAAGACAGTTAGACAACACACTTCTGCTGTTTAAGCCACTTGGTTTGTGGTACTTTGTTATGGCTGTCCTAGAAAATGAACATTTTTTTAAAGAAAACAATTAGATTCTGTTGATGTGATATCACATATATGCGAGGACATGGTCCATGCTTTTACTGAACTTGTAGTCAAGTGGAGGAAGCAAATGTCAAAGAAAAACATAAATGCACAAATATCAAATTCTAATATTCTATATGCTCAGGATGAGAAAGGGTCCTCTCAAAGAGATTTACAAGAGAGAACCTAATTTTTTTTTTTTTTTTTTTTTTTGAGATGGAGTTTTTCTCATGCTGCCAGGCTGGAGTGCAATGGTGTGATCTTGGCTCACTGCAACCTCCGCCTCCCAGGTTCAAGTGATTCTCCTGCTTCAGTCTCCTGGAGTAGCTGGGATTACAAGCATGTGCCACCATGCCTAGCTAATCTTGTATTTTTAGCAGAGATGGGGTTTCTCCATGTTTGTCAAGCTGGTCTCGAACTCCCAACCTCAGGTGATCCACCTGCCTCAGCCTCCCAAAATGTTGGGATTACAGGCATTAGCTACCACGCCAGGCCTGAGAGAACCTAATTTTTACTGGAAAGGCTCAGGAAAATCTATTCTGTGGAAGAGACGGATACTGTTCCTCTAAATGAGAATAAATGTTAGGTGAAGGTGGGAAGGTAAGTGGTACAGATTTCCAGGCTGTGCAAAGAGCACATGTGAAAGCTTTGAGGTCGGCATGTTTGAGATACCGAAGGCCATAGGATGCAATGCAGTGAGAGACAGAACGAAAGAGAGGACTTGGGTGGGGAGATAAGCCAGGGGCCAGGCCAGTACCCATGCTAAGAAGTCTCCACTTTATCCCAAAAGGAAGCCATCCTGCAGGGATTTCCACAGGGCAAATGCATTAATCAATTTCAGTTTCATAAAAGGTCATTTTGGTGTCCAAGTGGAGATAAACAGCAAATATCTAAAAATGGTGTGGGAGGCCATTTAAGAGAACATCTACTGGGTTTAGTGACAAGGTGACAACACGGATGCAGCAGCAGCCGCGGAGAGAGAAACAGGCAAGTGTGAACTGTATGTTGGAGGCAGAACTGCGAACGTTTGATGAGCAATTCATTGTGGACAGGCTGAGGGACAGGAGGTGTCAGGATCGTGTCAGGTAACGGCATCGTTCTGGAAATGGCGTGGGGCTGTAGGAGATTGTGAATAGGGCTTACTTGTCCCCTGGGGTGTGGAGCCTGGGTCAATGAACAGCATCCAGCCACCAAGGCTGCCAGGAAGCAGTGTCCTTAGAGAATCCAAAGAGAAGAACCTAGCATTTGCCAAGGCACACAGGTGGAAGAGTGTTCTTGGGGGAAGACGTAAAAGAGAAGGTGTGTTCACAGTAGAACTGTGGTTCTGGAGGGCATGGGGGGAAGGGTTCAGATGGAGACAGAGGGGGTTGGCTGGAGAACAGGAGATCAGGACCATGGGGGCTGGAAGAACGCAAATCAGGCTGTACCTCATGCTGCAGGTTGGAAGGTGGTTCTCAGGAGAGTCCCCTCGTGCCCTTGTGCATGCTTCATCTTTTCTCTGCGCTCTTCAAAACTCAGGTCCTCTATTCTAGTTGCTGATTTTCTTCTGCTCCGCAGCTCTTTATCAGTCTTTCACAGATGTGTCATCTCAACCACATCACAAACGTCCTGAAGTTGGAAAACAAGAGTCCATTGAAGTGGCATATATTCGATGCATTCTTGTGAATAAAACAAGGGCAGAGAGAGGGAAGCATGTGTTCCTCGTCCGGGCTATTTCACTACCTGGTTGGAGGACCAACATCTCTAGTTTTATTTATTTAAATAGGGAAGGGGGTCTCACTGTGTTGCCAGTGCTGATCCTGAACTCCTGGACTCAAGCAATCTTCTCACCTCGGCCCCCCTAGTGCTGGGATTACAGGCACATGCCACCACACTGACCAATATCTATAGTTTTAAATGTCTCCTTCTGTAATATGGGCCTAACAGTTTCTTAAATGTATGTTCTACAAAGGACTGGCCTCAAGAATTACTTCATTTGGCCTTACAACAAACCTTGTTAAGTGGGACTAATGGAGTACAACTTTTTTTTTTTTTTTGAGACAGGGTCTCACTGTGTCACCCAGGCTGGAGTACAGTGGTGCAATCATGGCTCACTGCAGCTTCAACCTCCTGGGTTCAGGTGATTCTCCCACCTCAGCCTCCTGACCAGCTAGGACTACAGGTGCTTACTACCATGTCTGGCTAATTTTTGTATTTTTTGTAGAGACGGGGTTTCACCATGTTGCCCAGGCTGGTCTTGAACTCCTGAGCCGAAGCAGTCCACCCGCCTCGACCTCTCAAAGCATTACAATTACAGGCATGAGCCACCATGCTCAGCCACACGTACAAGCTTCTTTACAAGAGAGAAAACTGATGGTCAAAGACGTGAAGTAAGTGCTTTAGCTTATCAAGCCAGTGCATGCAGAATCCTGACCAGAAAGATTCTGGGTTTTGTGTTCTTTATACAGTATCAGACAAAGTTGTTGGAAAACTTAGAACATTTACAGCATATACTCAATAGGGAGCCATATGACTCAGTGTTTTTCCCAGGGTCATGTTGTGGGTGTGATGGGGACTTGCTTTTTCCATGCTGGTTTTGAGGAGCTCTGATTTCCCTAAAGAGATTACAGCTATATCAGAACTGGGCAAGGCCATACTTTAGTACTTCCGTATACAGGAGTCAGGGAAGCCGGCCTGTGAGTCGTGTTGCTGCCATTTAGGATCTGTGTGAACTTGGGAAAGTCATTTCTTCCACTTAAGACTCTTTATTTTTGCTTTTAAAATGGACACAATCATGCCTATCTGGATTTTGTGTGTGTGTTTGAAAATAAACCACTTTCTCAACTATACAAAGCAGGCTTATGGTCCTCTGCACACTATGGGCATTTGTTAAGTGGATGTACAGTGACGATACACGGACATCTGCACAGTGTCTGACCGGGGCCTAGAATAGGGCCGCTTACACAGTGTGCACACAGCTGCTAGCATACATGTGGCACCCAGGAAGTGTGCTTTAATGAAGAGATGTCACGCCCAGACCTTTTGCTGACTGGACTGCTCAGTGGAGCAGGCAGATGTTGTTGTTCCAAAAGGTTCACTAGCCATGCGGCTCCCCATCTCGCCAAAGCTGCGCAGAAAGTCACTCTCGCTGGCACCACAGCCACTTCTTTGCTGATTGGTATGGTCACAAGGAGCGTCCTCTTGGGCCTTGTGGTCCTTGTCTTGCTCTTCTATGTTCCACCAGGTAAAATGGAGTCCCTTCCCTGCAGAATTAGGAACAACAAAGGGAAAAAGGGTGTGAGGTTCTACCAGAGTGAGCAAAAGGCAGGAACTGGACGAAGGAAGCTGGTGCAGAGAATGGAGAAAAGAGGCAGAGACACAACGGGCGGCAGCTTGGCCCTCTTCAGAAAGAAACTGGTCCTGGGTTTTGGTCTGGGGAGCTGGTGAAGTTTGAGGGGAAGGTTGGACTGCTGGTGTGGGTAGAAGTAGGGCAGAGCAAAAAGATGACACTTTGAAGAACAGGGAGGACTTGGAGGTGACAGGGAGGCTATTCTTTGAGGACTCTTAGAATTTGCCTTCCACCATCAGCCACACATGTTATTTTTCACTCATTTAGAAGACAAGGCAAATTTTATGCTGAGCAGAATCCACAGACATAGCTGGTTATTAAGATGTATTACATTAACTTATAGCATGTCTAGGTCCTATGAAACATCAGTTTGAGGGGTTTACATTCTCTGGACAGAAGCCAGCAACTTGGTAACAATGAGAAAAGTCTCCATCAGTCACTAAAGTGAAGGTTCTCAAAACTGTTGTGCTTGTGGTTTCCTGGGGTCAGCAGAAAGCCCCTACCCTTTGCCTCAAACCCTCATCTATAAAGTGTATCACTCAAGGACCAAGTGTGAAGTGTTTAAAAGATATGAGGCCGGGCGCGGTGGCTCACGCCTGTAATCCAAGCACTTTGGGAGGCTGAGGTGAGTGGATCACCTGAGGTCGGGAGTTCGAGACCAGTCTGGCCAACATGGTGAAACCCTGTCCCTATTAAACATACAAAATTAGTTGGGTGTGGTGGCATGTGTCTGTAGTCCAAGCTACTTGTGAAGAAAGAAAGAAAGAAGGAAGGAAGGTGGGAAGGAAGGAAGGAAGGAAGGACAGACGGACGGACAGACAGATATGAAAGAGGATCATGCTGAGATACTGGCTGATTTTCTGCATGGTGGGACCTCTGGACACTGCGCTGTGTCTCTACTGGACTCCTTTGTCCCCAGAAATGTGCCTGAGGTCTAGTGAGCACACGGCGGGCAAGTTTGCCTGCTAATGGCCCTTGACCATACCACATTGATTATTTTCACACCACAAAGGCTCAATCCATGGACTCATGGGGGCACCTGGGAGGAGAGACTGATAAGACTTAGCATGCAAGAGCGGATGATTCAGTAGGGGCAACTCAGGGCCACCCTTACCCTCTCAAACCGCCTCTTACTACCCTCCTCCACCCCTTGGTTTCCAGAGGCTCCCAGTTCTTAAGGTCTAGGAAAATTACTAGCAATACATTTCCATATTTGTCTCAGGTATTTCAAACCATTTCACACTCATTCTCCCATGGGTTCTCTTAAGTACCTTGTGATTAAGCACTTGATAAGAAGTCACGCAGAATGTTATTGGAGAGTACAGGGGTAGAAGTGTAGGTTTCTACAATTCCAGTTCAGTGATCTTTCCTTCTTCATGCTGACACTTTGGTAATCACAAACTGCCTCAGGTAGCTGTTCCAGACCCTGCATACCCGCTGGTATGGGACCTCTGCTGACTCCTGGGATGACTATGATGTTCTGAGTGTTCTTTCTGTAGCAAATAATCTCAAGCTGAATATGTTAGCCCCTGTTAACTCCATGTAGTCGATTACTAATTCATGTAATTAATTGTGGAGTCATATAATGGCTTATAATAGGACCCCCAGAAAACAAGGTAAGAGCAACTGAAAAGGGACATCCAGCTGTAAAACGTCTTGCAACATGACACTGCAGGACACTGTGCGTTAACCTTTGCTTCTCCTGGCAGGCAGAAGTGGACCCAGTGCCTACATACCAAGAGCCTTTGCTTCATGTTGGCGACTACATGGTACTTGCAGGTCAAAAGGTTTAAAAAATGAAGAATATCATATTTTGTGTGATACTACATATCTGTGCTGTGCAAACCCAAAACAGCTGCCTATACTGACTGGGAAATAGTTGTGAGTACCTGAAGGCTGTTGCTGATTTCTTCTGGGAACCCAGATCCCTCTCAGTGGTCAACTGCGATCGAAACAATGGCTTTAGCCTATCAGTGTTCCTGTGTCTGCTTTTTTTTTTTTTTGCTTCAATTTTCCTTTTTAATAATCAAATCTTACTCCTTCTCTTCAAATATTGAACAAGCTTTAAAAAAATTATTATTATTTATTTACTTATTTTTTGAGACAGAGTCTTGCTCTTTTACCAGGCATCAGGTTGGAGTGCAGTGTGCATTCTCGGCTCACTGCAGCCTCTGCCTCCCGGGTTCAACCAACTCTCCTGCCTCAGCCACTGGAGTAGCTGGGACTACAGGCGCACACCACCACGTCCAGCTAACTTTTGTATTCCAGTAGAGACGGGGTTTCACTATGTTGGCCAGGATGATCTCGATCTCTTGACCACATGATTCACCCGCCTTGGCCTCCCAAAGTGCTGGGATTACAGGCGTCTGCTGTCTTTTTACCGTCTCTCCTAGAAATACTCTAATTCCTTGTATTCAGTATTTTTTCTTTTTATTAATTTATTGCTTCTTAAAAGTCTCTTAAGAACTTTTTGAAATATAACATACAATTAAAAATATACAAATCATAAGTAAACATCATCCTGATGAGTGGCACAAATTTACCACACCTGTGTAATCATCACCCTGCTCCAAAAAAGAACATTATAACATCCCAGCCACTAATCCATACAAAATAATTTCTAGCCTGACTTTTAATAGGAAACTCCTGACATCTATTCTTGAACTTTATATAAATGAAATTGTAGGTATTTGTGTCTGGCTTTTTTTACTCTACATTACTTTTGTGAAGTTTATTAATCTGTTTCATGTAATTGTAGTTTACCCTTCTCAATGGCATATTGTATTACACTAGGAAAGATATTACAATTTATTTGAGTATTCTAGTGAAGATGGTCATATTTGTAGTTTCCAGTTTTTGCTTTTATAAATACTGCTGTGGTGCAGGCATTTCTGTGGGGGTTATATACTTAGGAGTGAAACTGCTAGGGTACCAGCTATGCACACATTCAGTTTTAGTAAATACATAGCATCTGATTGTTTTCCAAATTGGCTGTACCAATTTATACTCCCATCCATAATGTCTGAGCATTCTCATCCACATCTAGTATTTTCTACCTTTAAAAAATATTCTAGGGAGTATATACTGATGACATATGGGGTTTAATTTGTGTTGTAGGGATGACCTAATGAAGCTGAGCAACTTTTCAGATGTTTATTGGCCATTTAGATATCCTTATTTGTAATATGACCCTTAAAGATAATCGTCCACTTTTCTATTGGATTGTCCAACCTGGGAACCTACTAAGGAACACTCATGGTTTGACGTTGAAAACGATAAAGCAAAAGTCATATTGAAAACAGTTAAGTTAAAATACTGAGTATGTTGTAAATCTGCAGTGCACAAAAACGTTTTGTGCTGTTTAGGATGACCACACCATAGAAATGTTTCTATCCTTGAAAAATTAGGAATACTTTTCCAAAATGGTGGATTAGAGGAATTGCTAGCATATCTCTCCCACTTGGAAAGACAAAATAATGTGTACAGATTCACACTGTGAACTACTTTTCAAGAAGCAATGCAATAACTGAACAGGAAAATCGCAGGAGTCTACTGATGCTTTGAAGTAAGCAGGAGGCTGCAGCCTACACTGAGTCAAGCGAAGGGCTGAGAGTCCGCTGAGTGTGAGAGGGGGAATTTGCCTCTGGGATATGTACTCCACTAGGGAGCCTGAAAGTCCAGGACAAGAGGTGGGGGTGCTTGGTGGGGGGTGGGGGAGGGAAAGCCCTAAACGACTTAGTGCAGGAACAGACTTGGGGAGGGTTGTGGAATATAAAAGTATTCCATACTTTTAGGGGCAGACCCTTGCATGCACTTCCAGATCCCAGCGTGGACTGAGTGCAGCCATGCCTTACTGTTCTTCACAGGAGGATTTGCGGCCAGCTAAAACGTTCAGGCGCTGGTTGTAGGTTGAAAGCAGCTGTTAGTAGGGTTCCTCAGTACCACCTGGGATCGGGACGAAATTCCTTGGCCAGGGCCAGGACGGGGGAGGGTGAAAAGTGGGCTGCAAGTCCAGGAGCCGCAGGTCCAGGAGTTGTGGGTGCAGAAACTGCAAGTGCAGGAGCCACGGGTGCACCCCAGCTCTGCGGCGGACACGGAGGGGCGTGGCCTGAACGCCTGGGCTGCGATCTCTGCGGGGAAAGCTTTTGGCCCCCGGCAGCCGCGAGTTCTGATTACAGGCTGAGTGGAACTGAGCTCACGGCTTCCAGCGAACACTGGAGGAGTGGATCTGCCTTGCCAAGTGGGTAGGAACTGTGGAGCTTACCACCGCCTAGTACATACACCCCACACCCTGCACAGGCTCTTCTGTGCAGCAGGGGCAGCAACGCTCCCCTCTGACACATCAACCTGAGACCCGCTCCCCTCCCCCAACACCCACAGGGGCTGCTGTTTTCTCTGCACATGGAAACCCGTGTGCAAACCCGCCCGTCCCAGCCCTTACCTGACTCTGCCCCGCCAGCCGGGCCGGTAACTTGACGCAAAGGATGTAATCTCCCGGAAGCTACGTGGCCCCGCCCCTGTCCGGAGAAACCAGAGTATCCCCCTCTGGATAACATCAAGCAAGCAAAAATCCCACTGCTACTACCGCGGCTGCTGCTGTTTTGCAAGCGCCACCTCCTGGCTGGAGGCCAACCGACACTGTCCTCGACAGTATCGCTCGGTAGATTAATACTGCACCCAGGAAAGAGAAAACCGCTATGGATCTCAGCTATCACCACTGCCTGCACCACTCTGGCTAACCAGGAGTTCCTGAGTCTGTCCACAAGACCAGCTTGTTACTACTGTAACCCGCATTCAAGAAAGCCAACACACTTAGGCTATCAATAACCAAGGAATTTCACAGAATCTATGTCACAACACTGCCACCCGCATTAGAGCTGCTGCTGCTGCCCTCTGCTGGGAAACTTGAGCATAGGTCACATAACTGGATCCCTTGCAGACATTTCCCAGCACCAGCCTAGAGTGTGGCAACTTTTCTGGGCAGCTAGACCCAGAGGAGCAACAACGTTCACAGTAATCTGGCTCCCAGGGACTCCCACTTGTAGGGGAAGAAGAAGTGCACCACATCAAGGGAACGCCCTGTAGGACAAAAGAATCCAGACGGCAGGCCTTGAGCACCAGATGGAAAGCTTCCTTCAGTAGAGGCAAGGTTGTAATGTTGGGCTCAGCAGGGAAGGTCTTCAGCTCTATCCCAACAGTCAGACAACTCTGGTGCGTGTGAAGGGTCTTGGGGAAAAGGAAGTCTTTCCCACCTTGTCCACCACCATAGGCACAGTTGGGGCTTCTCCCATGGGAGCTTAGTGTGGGTGCAAATATAGACGATCTTCCTGGAACACATGAGGGTGACCGCATCCCCACAGAAGGAGCACCCTCTAGGTTCAAAGTTGCATGAGAGGCAGAGCTACGTTTCCTCTCTATCTGGAACATCAGCATTCCTACAGATGAAAAGAGGTGCCTGTCAGTCAGCTTCTCAACACTAGAACACAGGGACCGGAGCATGCCTGAGAGGTGGGTAACTTTCCTGATGATCTGGCAGGGGGGTGAGATGGCTCCAACCCTTCCCCTGTTAAGACCCCAGTGCAACTCACGGAGAGCTCCTCCAGCCTCCTCTGTCAAGCCTGGGACATTCTTTACCCCCCCGCCTTAGGTACAACTGGTTCCTACTGGCCTGAAGCCTGAACCATCAATTAGTGAATAAAATACTGGAGGAAAATAAATAAATAAAAAGTACACACTGTGGGAGAATGAGATAAGCTTTAACAGATCCCTACCGTTCCAACCCCATAGAACACAGTGAACTTGCTCTCACAGTGAGCACATTGCTACTACAACTAGCATATGAGAAAACCATCATACAAAGACTCTATAACCAAGGGTGTTCACCCCCTAAAGCACCAAGAACTGAATTATGCTGTAATTAACTATAAGAATTAAAGTTTCATCCTTAAGGGGAAAAAAGCAATTTAAAAACAAACAAACAAATAAGAGAAACATAGTCATAGAGTCATATCAAACATAAATTCAAGAATAATGAGAAGAAATAGCCTATCCAAATGAGAAGGAACCAGAAAAATAACTCTAGAAATATGACAAAACAAGGTGGTATAACATACCTAAAAGATCACACTAGCTCTTTAGCAATGGAGTCAAACCAAGATGAAATCTTTGAAATATCAGATAAGAAATCTGAAGATTGATTATTAAGCTACTCAAGAAGATATTGGAGAAAGGTGAAAACCATCATAAAGAAATTTAAACAGCAGTTAAGGATTTGAATGAAAAATTGTCCAGAGAGATAGATATCAAGAAAAATAAAACTGGAACTTCTGAAAATGAAAACACACTGAGGGAATTGCAAAATACACTGGTAAGTTTCAACTAGAACATGTAGAAGAAAGAATTTCAGACCTCAAAAACAAGGCTTTTGAATTAACCCAATCAGACAAAAATAAAGAAAACTTATCAAAAAGAAATGAACAGTCTTTAAGAAGTATGGGATTATGCAAAATGGCAAAACCTAAGAATTATTGGTGTTCCTGAGGAGGAAGAGAAAATGATAAGTCTGGAAAACGTATTTTAGGGAATAACTGAGGAAAACATTCCTGGCCTGCCTAGCGATCTAGATATGCAAATCCAAGAAGCTCAAAGAACTCCTGGGAAATTCACTACATCTTCACTAAGGCATCTAGTCATCAGGATATCTAAAGTCAACACAAGGGAATTTCTAATAGCAGTAAGAAAAAAGCAGCAGGTAAATTACAAAGGAAAACCTGTCAAACTAACAGCAGACTTCTCAGGAGAAACCTTAGAAGCCAGAAGGGATTGGGGTCCTATCTTCAACCTCCTTAAGCAGAACAACTCTCAGTCAAAAATTTTGTATCTTATAAAACTAAGTTTCATAAATGGATAAAGTTATTTTTAGACAAACAAATGCGGAGGGAATTTGTCACTTCTAAGCTAGCACTCCAAGACTGCTATAAGGAGTTCTAAACCTTGAAACAAAAGCCCAGTATATATTAAAATAGAACCTCTTGAAGATTTAAAACTCACAGGGCCTATAAAACAATAATACAATGAAAAAAAAAACTTTTATAGATAACAGCATGATGAAAAAATGTTATTTCATATTTCACTATTAACCTTGAATATAAATGGCTTAAATATTCCACTGGAAAAGTACAGAATGGGAGAATGGATTAAAAGATAACAATCCAAATATCTACTGTCTCCAAATATCTTCTACCTAACACAGAAGGATTCATACAAATTCTAGATAAAAGTGTGGGAAGAGATATTCTACGCAAATGGAAATTAAAAGAGAGCAGGAGTAGCTATTCTTATGTGAGGCAACGATGGGAAGGTGGGGAGGTGTTGCAGATCCCTTATTATACCTTCCTCCCTTTGGAGTTTAGGGACAACTGACCAGCATTAATATTAAAACAGAGCTCTGAAGGCTGAGAAAACAGACTCTGCAGCAATAAGATACCAAATTCCAACCTGACTCTGGTATAACATCACAGGATAGATATTGGGCTCCAAAAAAAATAAAAGTATTTGACCCTAAAATACATTTCTTTGACATATATTTCTTTTCTATTTTTTTGTTTTTGTGATGGAATTTTGCTCTCATTGCCCAGGCTGGAGTGCAATGGTGTGCTCTTGACTAACTGCAACCTCCACCTCCCGGGTTCAAGCAGTTCTCCTGCCTCAGCCTCCTGAGTAGCTGGGATTCCAGGCATGCACCACCATGCCCGGATAATTTTGTATTTTTAGTAGAGACACGGTTTCTCCATGTTGTTTAGGCTGGTCTCGAACACCCGACCTCAGGTGATTCACCCCCATCATTTCCTAAAGTGTTTGGATTACAGGTATGAGCCACTGCGCCCAGCTTCTTTGACATATTTTGAAATAGCCCTGCAAAGCTGTCTCTTGATGGGGAATTTCACATTCTGTAGAGAATCTCCTTCCCTTACTAGGGCTCTTCAGGAGAGTCTGACACTGTTTAACCTATTTCCCATTCAGAAAAAACAGTGCAGCTTGCCTGTGCTCATATGATTTCACATAACACGCTTTTTGAAGCTGATGAAAATTTGACTGATTTTCAATGTGAAAATAAAATATAAAAACTGTTCTTGGAGTCATTTCTAAACAGAACTTGTCTCTAATCCAAATGCAACAGAAATGTATCTGATGTTACATTAGGATTAGAGACAAGAGTATTCTTGGGGCAAACAGGAATGGGTTAAGGTGTATTAAGAGATATTCACATCTATGTTCTCTGAAGCCTGCAAACTGGAGGCTTCATCTACAAGACAGGGTCCTTGGCTTCCACAATCCCACCCACTCCCTCCCACTTTACCTTACCTTAAATTAAGTCGGGCTAACTTCGAATCTTTAGGCAGAGCTTAACTCTTTCAATCAAATGCCACCCAGGACATCTCTCAATTCACCTATGACCTGGAAGCTCCCCTCCCCCTGCTTTGAGATGTCCTGCCTTTCTGGGCTGAACCCATGTATATCTTACATGCATTGATTTATGTCTTTGCTTGTAATTTCTGTCTCCCTAAAATGCATGAAATTGAGCTGTAACCCAACTACGTTGCACACATATCCTCAGGATCTCCTGAGCCTGTGTCATTGGCCATGGTCCTTAACTTTAGTAAAATAAACCTCTAAATTGATTGGCTAAAATTTGAATAATTTTAGCAGGTGCTGAAGTCTAGGGAATATCCCTGATTGCTTGGTTCTTGGGTGATTAGGATAAGTGGTTAGGATCCCGTTGTATGAAGGCCTGATAAAGGAGGTAGCTGAGGTGTGGACTCTGAATCGGTTGGTCTGAAGAGCACACTGTGGGAAAATTGTTCACTTACTGTCTCTAGGAATTGGCGAACTCTGGGAGTGGCCAGCCCTCCAGGTTCAACAAGGTTCCAGAAGTCAAATTACCAGAATACAGAAAATACAAGATGTTCTCTTTGTCTTTTACAACTGTTGCAGCAAAGTTTCTCAGATGGAGTGACTTAGCAACGACAGAAATTTATTTCACTTTTCTAGAGCTGGGAAGTTCAAGACCAAGGTGCTGGCAGATTTGGTGTCTGGTGAGGCCCCTCTTCCTGGTTCATAGATGGTGGCTTCTTGCTGCATTTTTACATGTGGAAGGGATTCTGCATCTCTCTGGGGCCTCTTTTATAATAATGGCACCAGGCCGGGTGTGGTGGCTCACACCTGTAACCTTAGCACTTTGGGAGGCCGAAGTGGGCGGATTGCCTGAGCTCAGGGGTTTGAGACCAAACTGGGGAACACTGTGAAACCTTGTGTCTACTAAAATACAAATAATTAGCAAGGCATGGTGGCGTGCACCTGTAGTCTCAGCTACGTGGGAGGCTGAGGCAGGAGAATTGCTTGAACCCGGGAGGCAGAGGTTGCAGTGAGCTGAGATTGTGCCACTGCGCTCTGCTTGGGCAACAGAGCAAGACTCTTATCTCCAAAGGAAAAAAAAAAAATAAGAGTCCCATTTATAGAAGCACAGAGTAGAATGGTGGTTGCCAGGGGTGGGATGTGGGTTAAATGGGGTGATATTTGTCAAATAGTACAAACTTTCAGCTGGAAGATGAATATGTTCTGGGGATGAAATGCATGGCATGATGACTACAGTTAATCATACTGTGTTGTTTCCTTGAAATTTGTTAAGAAAATAATTTTTTGAGTGTCCTCTTCCCTACAAATAGTAACTATGGGTGGTAAGGAAGGTGTTAATGAACTTGATTGTAGTAATCATTATATGATGCATATGTTTGTCAAGCGATATTCCTGCACCTTGAATATACAATTTTTATTTCTCAATCATACCTCAATAAAACTGGAAAAATGTCAAAAATTAGCTCTAAGTAAAAATGAGTTTCCTTAAAGACAGAGTTTGTTCTTACCCTTTGAAGCTTCTCGGAATCTCTATTACAAATTCCAGACATCCCAGATAAATTCTAGATGTTGGTCTTAGACAATGCAGTTTTCACTACTGAATGAGTGATTTCAGGGAGTGATATTCAGAAAGAATTTTGAAGAGAGTTTGCTCTACATTGTGACAGAACCCTCCCCATTTTGTTTCCATACAGATAGATTTGGTAAATACTTAAATTATTTGAAAAAAAAAAAAGCTTTGGATCTTGGAATTGGGTTTCTTTTGAAAGTGTCGATGTACAGAGACCAGGCAAAATTAGTGAATATCTATCTGTTCAGATTCCTTCAGCAAAGCTGGAGGATGTGCATATAACATATACACTTTCTCTCAAAAGAACAAAAGGTTTGCAGCTACCCTGGTTGTTAGAGTTCATTTCCTGACAGGGTGAATGGCTTGTCAACAGTAAGATGAAGGCAGCACAGGATTAGCGAATTTCCATGGGAAGGGGTAGGGAGGTGGGATAAGCAGGTTTCATATTGCTAGTATGAATAATTTCAGCAGGGTCTGAGGCACAGAGGTTGCCTAGCCCTGATGTGATAAACTTGTTCTGATGTCTTGTAGCAGTGGAAAATTCTGTCCATGCAGGACTTAACCAGATTCCAGACAGAACTTTCTAGCATAGAGAACACAGACTCTTTCCCTGCCTTTGAGGATCAGCTTTCTAATTAATCTGTGAAGTATCACTGCACCTGATTTTTCAGTGTCAGCAGGCTGGATTGTTTTCAGGTTTCTCTTTATCTGTATGTGTAGAGAACTTGAACCCAACTAGGAAGAGTGAGATAAAAAGCAAGCCTAAGACTGTCCAGGATGTTATGAGGCCAAAGTTCCAGAAGATTCAGTGCCCTTCAGGTAGGGTCCCCTCTCCCACCCTCAGGGTCTGACAGTTTCCCTGGCCATGTCTGGATGCATTATTTACTCTGCACACTTAGTAACCGTGGTTATAATTCCAAGCCATCTGTGATCCCATTCAATTTTAACCAACCTTCTCTACAGTCTACACAGGGAGTCTGGGCCTCTAAGAGGGCACATTCTACTAGATTTTTACTATCTTCCTCTCCAAAGACACCAATACTGAATTTGCTGAAAGGTTGGACATTTGCTGGGAGCACAGAACTCCTTACAACCCTCCTGCTTTTTCACCCGCTGCTCTCTTTTCATCCCTTCCCAGCAGCCACGTGTGGCTGGGCAGGCAGTACTGCCGTCTCAGCCCCGAAACTAAGACTCTGTATTCTTATCCCTGTACCAGACCAACAACTGGCTATTTGCAGCAAGAACCCCACACTTTCAGCCCCACATGGCTAGAGTCTGAGCCATATCTAGTACTGAAGGTCATGAAATCTGCTCCACAACCAGAATCTAACCTCCTTTGCCACCCACTCTTTATCCTGAGCAACAAATACAAAACTCACACATTCGTGCATCCACAAGGGCAAATGTTGAAAAATCGGGTAAGAGTTCACCAGCCATGCAGTACACAGTAGGGCTGGCAGCACCAGGATAGAAGTTGCTAAGCTTTCCTGTTACACTTTCATAAAGTTGATTGGTAAAGAAAACCATGAGTTCAAATGGATTTAGACAGTTATTAGTTACACATGTAGCAAAGCAAGATCAGCATGGTGTTAGCTCCTAAGCCACAGGACGACACCCATCCAGAAGGGTCAGATGGTGGGCAGCAGAGGAGACACCACTCTGCTGCTAAGGAATCAACGCTAAACCACAGGCCAGCAGTCTTACAGCCTGCAGCTTAACCCTAGGGGCTCAGGTGGGAAGTTCCACTGCTCAGCTGAAATTAGGGAGGTGGATGAGAAATTACCTTGTGCCAGCCCATCACAAGATGTCCTCTCTTCTTCTGTTTCAAAGGAACTTCAGGATCAGATTCAGTCCAGACTTGGGCCAGCCTGTAGTTAAGTCCTGCCTCTGTGATTTACGTAAGAGACGTACACGGTTGTCAGAGGCCGTGGCAAATCTGCTTCTCTACAGATGGGAGGTTCACAGAAATGGGAAATGGGAAGCTGAAGAGAAGGTAGGACAGGACTTAGGTGTCAAAAGATGCTTCTCTTAAAGCCTCTCTAAAGAATAAGAAAATCGGCCGGGCGCGGTGGCTCAAGCCTGTAATCCCAGCACTTTGGGAGGCCGAGGCGGGTGGATCACGAGGTCAAGAGATCGAGACCATCCTGGTCAACGTGGTGAAACCCCGTCTCTACTAAAAATACAAAAATTAGCTGGGCATGGTGGCACGTGCCTGTAGTCCCAGCTACTCGGGAGGCTGGGGCAGGAGAATTGCTTGAACCCAGGAGGCGGAGGTTACGGTGAGCCGAGATCGCGCCATTGCACTCCAGCCTGGGCAACAAGAGTGAAACTCCGTCTCAAAAAAAAAAAAAAAAAAAAAAAAAAGAATAAGAAAATCCTGTCTATGATTAGAGGAAGAAACAGGTGCTGATGAGCACACTGGACATCCCTTTGAAGTGAGAAAAGATCTTCTACATTGTTTTTGTGAAAAACCTAGCTCTTTTAAAGAAGACTATAGCTTGGCTCTTTAAAAAGACTGTAGCAGTCTGCTGGCTTATAAAAATGCTAAAAACCAGCAGTTGTGTACCAGTCCAGCTCGGCTGTAGAGACCCCAACCCAGGCAGGGCTGAAGGAATTGAGAAGCAGACACCCAGAGAGGACAGCAAAGTGGGTCTATCTGGAGGGTCAACAGCCTACTGAGCTGAGAGCCTCAGGGGCTGACAGCATTCCCGGGTGAGGGCCTCGAGCAGACTCTGACCCACACATTTATTCTCTTTGAACAGGTGATTATTATCAACAAACAGATGTTTGATATTTTCTCATAACACAAAAATATACCGGGTAGGCAGCTGGTGCCCACTTACCACTGATCACAGGCAAACTAAAAAGTATTCTCCATGAGAAAGCCACGGGGCAGGGTGGGTCAGATGGCCCTCGATTAAAGAATCCTTTTAACGGGTGAATGATATTTTTCCTTACCATTGTTCTTCTTAGCAAACAATATATTCTATCATACGCTCAGAATTTCTTTTTTTTTTTTTTTACTTTTTATTTTTTTTTGAAGATGGGGTTTTACCATGTTGGTCAGGCTGGTCTTGAACTCCCTATCTCAGGTGATCCGCCCACCTTGGTCTCCAAAGTGCTTGGATTACAGGCGTGAGCCACCGCGCCCGGCCCATACGCTCAGAATTTCAAAGCAATCATACATTTAGCATTTCTCGACAGTTGTGGACACATCATGGTGTCACAGTTTGATCTAAATTCCCTGGTTTTGTGAAAGATGGCAGAATCAAGGGCCTTCAAGACCGTGGCAATTCACTCGTTTCTCATGTCAGGGTGGAGGATTTCCTGTGACACAGCACTCCAGCTGAAACATACAGTAGGCAACTATCATTTCACTCTCATAGCACTCAAGTCTGCAGATGCCATTTTTATAGCATTTCTTGTGCATTTCTGATAATAATGGATTTAGACCTGGAAGGAAAATGAATAGAAAGATAACTCACTACAGGCCTTTTTGGACCATAAAATTGCTAGTCCCTCAGTTTTTATCCAGCTGGGTTCCAAGGAGATTTGGTCATAATAATTGATTCTGTAACTGAAAAAATTAATTAGTGGTATGGCTGAATTGCGTCATCCCATAATTCATATACTGAAACCCTAACTCCTGATGTGACTGTCTTTGGAGATAGGGCATTCAGGAAGTGATATAAGGTAAATGAGGTCATAACGGTGGAACCCTAATCCAATAAGATTGATAGGCTAATCCAATAGGATTTATGGTCTTATTAGTGAAGGTCACAGCAGAAAGATGGCCATTCACAAGCTTGGAAGTAAGCTGTTATCAGAAATGGAATCAGCTAGCACCTTGATCTTGGATTTCCCATCTTCCAGAACTATGAGAAAATAAATTTTGTCTAAACCGTACAGTCAGTGGAATTCTGTTATAGCAGCCCAAGCTGACTAAAACAACGAATAACTTGGAAGCTGCCCGGAACTGGTCAGTGAATACGATCCAGACAATCAAGCTAGCTATTCACATAGTCATTCACTCATTATTTATTATTTAAATAACTACTCATTATTATTCATAAACCAATCTTTATAAATCCCGTGCATCAAGGACTGTTGGGGTACAGATCTGAGTATGACATAGACCTTAATCTCAGTGAATTTTCCGTCTAGACAAAAAGAGAAGAAATACAAAATTTCTCTGAGAGAGGAAAAATCATGACAAGCACAATGACATATTTGCAGCATGGAATGGTCTTGTCGTTTGGAGGAGGGTGAAATCAATTCTGAAGATTTGAGAAGTCTCATTGGATGCAGCTCAAGGAATCTGTAGAAATTTTGAGCAAACACATACCCTGACTGAGTCATAATGCCCTGGGGATAATCATCCTACAGGAACAAGAAGGGATCAGTGTTACTTGGCGGGCAAGACAGAAGCCCAAGAGGACAGTCTGTAACACTTTTGAGAAGATGAAATATAATGGTCTGTAAAACGAGACAAGAAATTTCTATGGAAATGACAAGTTATGAGACTGCAAAAGGAATTGAAGGGAATGTTGTACATTCGATGGGGTTCTTTGTCTGGAGCCCACAAATCCATTACCATAAACCATAGTGGATTTGGTCCCAACAACAACTAATGGAGTCACAAATAGTAAATTAACTATAAGAAATTGATGGTATATTAGGAAATTAACAAATTGTGTTGTCACTATTTGCTGGTTTTGACTATTATACTTACATACACTCTTGAATTAGAGACAAAAATAACAGCACCAAAACAGGATGGGCATTACTGACGAAAATACAGTGATAGCTCTTACGAGCCATGTCCTTTTTATATTACATATAGACATATTCCATACATAGTCTGATTTAATCCTTGTAAGGCTCTTCACTTCCATTTTTCAAATGAATAAACTAAGGCTCATTGATGCTGATCAGTTCAGCCAAAAAAGAAAAAAAAAAAACAAAACCAAAAAGGAAACTAAGGCTCAGAAAAGCTCAGAGCTTTGTCCAAAGTTATACAGTTAACAAGTTGGAGAGCCAGAGGTCTTGCTGACATCAAAACTGGCTGATACCTTTTCCTACTTTGAAAATTAAAGGGTCCATGGTGGGAGTGTGTTTATAGGGTTGTTTAGTGGAATTGTTCTATATGAAGCACCCCTGCCCCCCAAAATCTGCCAGTTTTACCTGCCAGTACTGGATCCAAAAGGAAAAGAAAGAGAAACACAATGAGGAGAGGCTTCATGGCTGGGAGCTTCTATTGAGGAGGCTAATGGCAGGGTCTGATATTGGCTGTCAGAGAATAGAGAGAAAAAGAAGTTGAACACACACTCCTGTACAAACCTCTCAGGTCCGGGTTATGGCCCGCTTCAGGTAGATACGCTGCACTGAACACCCCCGAGGCAGCTGTGTTGGCAGTGCTCATCTGAGGACAAAAATGGACAGCCCTTTCCTGTTTGACAGCTTTTCCTATTGACAAAGACACTGTTCCCATCTGGGTTTTCCAAAAGTACTCATGGAGACCTGAGAACTACATGCTCTTACTTTTTAAAAATGAATAAAATTAAAATCTGATAAGCTTTTGTTACAACAAAAATTTAAATGCTAATTTTAGAAAATTGGTAAAATATTGAACATGACAAGGACGGACAAGTTACACTTTAACTTCATCTCTGGGAGACAAACCGTGTGTTTCTTAAGAAAGTTTCATCTATGGCTAGTTTGTTGTTTAATATTTAGTTTTACATAGTTACAAACAATATTCTTATAATTAGATATCCTGGTTTTGTAACTTGATACATACTATATATCAGTGTCACTATAAACTTCATAAATAGTATTTTTAAGTGTTGCACAATATTTCATCAAGGTCATTTAAAATAATTGTCATTATGTTAAAAACCATTTTTATTGAAGTGTAAATGACATACAATAAACTTCAAATACTAAAGCATACCACTGGATAAGTTTTCCCATACCTACACTTTTGTGAAACCATCATCGCATTCAAAATCATGAACATATCCATTCCCCCTGTTTTTTCACGCCTTTTGTAATACGCGCCTCCTGATTCTCTTTCACCTCCCCATCTCCAGGTCACAACTTTTTTGCTGACACTATAGATTACTTTGTATTTTCTTGAAATTTTACGTGAATAGAATCATATATTCTAACATATCTATATTCTTTCTTGTTGGGTTTCCTTTACTTGGCATAATTATTTGAGATTAATCCTTGCTATAATATGAATTAATTGTTCATTCCTCTTCACTGCTGAGTACCATTGCATGGATATACATCTATGTGTTTATTCAGTCACCTATTGATGGATGTTTGATTATTTCCAGTTTTTGGCTATTGTAAATAAAGCTGCTATGGACATTCATGTACAAGTCGTGCTGTGGATATACGTTTTCATTTCTCTTTTGCAAATATTCAGGAGCAGAAAGGCTGATTCATAGCTGTATGCTGTCATCAAGAGACCCATCTCACATGCAATGACATTCATAGACTCAAAGTAAGGGGATGGAGAAAGATCTAGCAAGCAAATGGAAAACAAAAAGAACAGTGGTTGCTATTCTTATTTCAGACAAAACAGACTTTAAAGCCACAACGATCAAAAAGGACAAAGAAAGGCATTACATAATGATAAAGGGTTCAATTCAAAAAGAAGACTTACTAAACATGGTGGGATCCTGGCTCAGCGTCTGGTTCACTGCAGGTGCCGTTAGTTGGGAGCTGACCTGGTTCATAGGCTTTGGAGATAAAGAAGGGAGATCTGTGCATCATTTGAAAACAAGTTTGTGGTTTACCAGCACACCAGCTTTTTCCTTCTGTCCACATATTTCTCTAGGGTCACATGGTGCTCTGGGATTAGAAAATGGAGAAGGACAGTATGCTCCATGCTGGGACTAGACAGCTCTTTCTTCTACCTCCTGGGTTTGGTATTTCTTTAGGGTCATCATGCTACTCTTACCATCTTCCTGATCTGTGGTTGTTCTGCAACTGCCATATTCTCAGCTGCAATTGAAATGTCACTGTCTGACCCTCAGCCTTACAGATTCAGTATGCAGCCTTTCCAAATGATAATCCTAATAAACAGAAATGTATTCTAGACAACAGTGGGAGACATAAAAGGAAGCAGCTGCTGTATCCTCTGTGAAGAGGCGGTCCTCTTTCCCATTACACATTTTCAGAGCACTCATTACTTTTTTTATAGCACTTGTTGCAATTGTAACTATATAGATTGTTTGTGTCTCTATGATGAGACTGTCAGATCCGAGTACAGATTCCATGACTGTCTTATTTATCACTGCACACCACTACTGGGCTCAGAATCTAGCAGGCCATCAGTGCCAAAGGTATATTTGTTCAAGAAATAAATGAACTGTGGATGTTAGGTTTATACTTTAACTTTACAATATATAGTAGTTCTCCCTTCTTCACGGGACTGTGTTCCAAGTCCCCCAGGAGACGCTTGAAACAGTGGGTAGTCCTGAACTCTAAATATGCTGTGCTTTTTTTCTATACATGCAGACCTATTTTAATTTATAAAATTGGCACAGTAAGATTTTAATAACAATAACTAATAATAAAATAGAACAATTATAACAATACACTATGATAATACTGTAAAAGTTATGTGAATATGAACTCTTGTTTCCCCCAAAATATCTTATTGTGCTGTACCCACCCTTCTTGTGCTGATGCAAGATGATAAAATGCCTATGTGATGAGATGAAATGAGGAGAATGACATAGACACTGGGTCATAGCATTAGGCTACTGCTAATTTTCTGACCATACATTGGAAGGAGGATCATCTGTTTCGGGTGATCCTGGGTCACTGAGCCATGATGATGTCAATGGCCGGATCTCAGAAGCAGGCGATTTCCATGACTAATGCTCAGGTAGTGTTTACAGTGTGAATACATTGGATGAAGGGATGATTCACATTCTGGGTGTGTGGAGCTGTGTGGTGCAGACTTTGTGTACGTACTCAGAACAGTATGCAATTTAAAACTTAGGAATTGAATTGTTTATTTCTAGAATTTTTTATTTAATATTTTGGACTGTGGTTGACTGAAACTAATTGGAACTGTGGATGGGTGGAAAACTACTGTAAATCTATTCCTAACAACTGGTGTTTGGAGTACTTTTTGGCATCAAGGACGGTACTGAGTATTTTTTTTTTAATATTGCCTCACTTAATCTCACAAATGCTCTCTTAACTGGACATTTTCACCATTCACATTTTCAAGATGTTGAAACAGAGATTTGAGTCATTCTAAAATCATACATCTGGGACTGAGAAGTCTTACAGCGATTCTAGACCCCAAATTCATTAACCCTATCGTATATTGTCTTCTGGAATAAAGAGGTTCTGAAATAAAGCAAAAATTCTAGTTTGAATCTAATCTGGGCCAGCCAGGCAGAATTTGTAGATGCCAGGAACTGGGAAGCTAGGGCTTATGGCAAGGAAGTGACACTGAAAAAGCCTTTTCTCTTAACAGACATCTTGGGATGCAAAGCGCCAAGGCATCAGTGATGCGTGGCGCCAGCTTCCACAGCAACAGTGAGAGGTAACACCAGCACTTCCACTCCCAACAGGACATTACCACTTACAGGGAGAAAAAAAAGACAAGAAAAATTGGGGATGCCACATATTGGGACTCATCTGAGACACGATGCAAGACTTTTTAGAAAGAATTTGAGGTGGGGTGGGGCTGGGCTTTCTGCAGTAGTACAAGAGAAATGCTATTTTGTGGCCCTTAATGCGACTTACTTATAATGTAAGAAGGACAAAGCCTGAACACAGGTTACAGGGCATTGGAACTCACCTGCTGCGTATGCCCATGAGTGGGTACCAACCTGAATGCAAAGTCGCATTTTGAAGGAATTGCCAGCCATTGATCTTGTAGGTTATCTTTACGCTGAAGCCTCCCTTAGTCAGGAAAAAGAAAACCGAAGGATTCTGGCGTTTAGAAGGACTTAGTGTGCAGAAAACGAAAAGTGCATTCCATTATAAAGGACAGTTTGTGCTTCATCTATACCATTATGACATTCTTTGGCAGATTGCTTATTTACATAAGTTTCTTATAATAGAAATCGAGCTCTTACAAGGTAAGGCTCCTGTATGATTCACCTTTGTGAATTTTTGTGCAGGGTTCTGTTTGCCGCTGTACCTCCAATCTCCTGCCATCCTCATCCTACTCTCTAAAAGGACAATTTAGCTTTTTAGTTGCCTTTTTAAATCAGCAAATACTTCTAACCAAAATCATCTTGATATTAGAGCTTACCTGTCAATTATTCTTGTCTCCTTGCATTAGCTATCTATTGCTGGGTAACAAATGAGCCCCCAGACTTAGCAACTTAAAGTAATACACATGTATTATTTCAGTTTCTTTGCATGAGGAATCTTGGCATGGCTTAAGTGAGTGCCTCCAGCCTCAGGGTCTCTCACAGGACTGCAATCAAGGTGTGGGCTGGGTCTTCAATTTTGCCTGCAAACTTAACCAGGGGAGGAGTTGCTTTCCCACATGAGTTCCTCTTTTCTTACACAGGGTTTCCCAGCATGGGAGGAGGGCAGTAACAGAGTTATATGATTCAGACCAGAATAAAAGTGGTGAAGCAAGGAATATTCCCACCTGGTGACCTAGCATGATGCTTGACTAGCAGAAACAACCAGGTTACCAAAGAATGGGCCTCACCCAAAGAGGATACAATGTTATTGAAAATAAGAATGAGACACAACTCAGCAGTTGTATCTAGATTAGTGACAGAGGATCAGGTGAGAATGAAGATGTTTTGGTAATGTTAACATAATAAAGGCTCTCCCAGATACCTCATCACTGCTTACCTCTTTTGGAACTTAAAAATAACTTGGGGAAGATATGATCAACTATGAATTGACTAAGTTTAAGTGTCTGTGACCAGGCAAAATAAGGTTCCTAGTAGGGATTCAGTTAATTTATAGAAAAGGAAAATTATACTTTTTTTTTTTTTTTTGAGATGGAGTCTTGCTCTTTGCCAGGCTGGAGTGCAGTGGCGTGATCTCGGCTGACTGCAACCTCCGCCTTCCGGGTTCAAGTAATTCTCTTGCCTCAGCCTCCCGAGTAGCTAGGACCACAGGCATGCGCCACCATGTCCAGCTAATTTTTTATTTTTAGTAGAGATGGGGTTTCACCATGTTGGCCAGGATGGTCTTGATCTTTTGACTTCGTGATCTGCCCACCTGGGCCTCCCAAAGTGCTGGAATTCCAGGCATGAGCCACCACGCCCAACCAAAAATTATACTTTTGTAAATATACCTAGTAGACTGACATATCCCTTACATGACTAAAACCCTATTATGCCAAAACATTTCTTTATTGACTCTCCTCCCATTCCCAACCTGCTTTCTCTTCTGGCCTCTCTAGTTTCGTGAGTTACCTTGGCATCCATGTTTTTATTAGCTTTGAAATCTCAATTATCGTTCATGCCTTCTCAGCATATCACATGGCCAATAATAAATCCTGCCAACACTAATTCTGAAATTCACCTTGCCTCTCTTCTTTCTTTTTACTTCTTGCTACTAGTGTTCAAGTCCTAGATTACTAGAATAATGTTGCATTAATAGATTGTGCTTACATAAAATTATATATCTCATAACCTGAAAAACATATCTTAGTTTCAAAACCACATAAAATTTGAACAAATATGAACTCTGTCTTAGGCCACAAAGAATAATTCAGTAAAACCCCAAAAGAAATAGGATGGATCGAATTCTTGAGTTCTGTGAAATTACAGCTAACGTTTATGTAATGTCTATAATAGGATCAAGTGCTGTTTAAGAACTTCACCTATACTAGCCCATACAATCCTAATAATACCACAATGTAGGTACTTACTGCTATCCCATTTTATAAATAAGGAGACTGAGATAGATAGAAAATAAATATCTTGCGCAAACTCGAACAGTTTATCAGTGGTGGGGCTGGGATATAGGACCATGAGTGAAAAAATAATGTGATTATGGATGAAAACTAAGGAAGTAAAATGCACAAATGAAAATAGAGTGTAAGCATTCATAAAATCGACATTTATTTTCACCTGACCATCTAAACATGCAATTTATAATACATTATTTTTCATCCATCATGTTAATTATTCATAGATAAGAAAGTTGAAGACATTTTTAGTTTTTTTTTTTCTCCTGGAGTCTGAAGAAGATGCAGTTAGAATTTTCGCCACTTCGTTTGTCCCCCAAATTGTATTTTCTTCACTCGGCAGCAGATGGTCTCGTCAGCACAGTATCTCATTGCATATTCATCAGCATTGCACTTCAGTCTGCAATTATAATATTTTCCACGACACTGACCATTAAAAATGGAGCTTCTGGCTTTAAAAAGAGATGACAAATGATATGACACAATATTACTTGTTACATATTTTTTTCTTTTTCCATTCCTAATTCAATACTTGTTATTTTTAAATGTTTGAAATGTTTTATAATAAATTAAATACATTAAAGAACTTTCCCAGGAAAGCAAAAACAACAACAAAAGAATGCAAGAGAAAAAGCGGACATGCTGAATAAAGACAAATGATGATTTCTCCTATTAAGAGAGTCGGCAAATGAGGCAGGAGCTGGAAGTGGACAGAATTTTAAATGATGACTATTATCACATGTTTCTGCCTAAAATGAATTATCCAGCTTGAGGTGGGCAGACATTCATAATGCAGGAAATAATGTTTAATTTCTGGAGTTAAATTCTTAGAAACATCATTGGGGTTGGAATCTAGTGTAAGTGGAAGGGCTGGCCTTGAGTCAGAGTGGAGAGATAGCAGATTACGGATAAAGATAAAACTAAGTGCAGAGATACGGTGGTCGAAAAGTGAAAAAGATATCTTTGGTTCCTGCTGTGTTCTTGGTGAAACGAAAAAAAAAATCCTTAATTCAGAGTGAGAAGGGGTCAGAAGGAGTTGAGTCTTAGTTCCGACTTCCCAGTGTATTCGGGCTCAAGGCCACGTCTCCTTTACTGAGGAAATTCCTGAGATATGCACAGGAGCCTATAACCCATAATCCCCTACTTTGGTATCCAGTTCTTTCTTCCTCTTTTTGTCCCATGGGCAGTTCCTTCCAGACTTTCACTCTTTGCTGCAAGAGAAACCACCAAACTAACTTTTATAGTAATAATTTTCTCACTTTAAAAATAGTTTCATTACCTAAGATTGTATCCTTAGACAGTATGGGTAAGATTTTCTGCATTAACATTTTTGATATTCCCTTTAAACCTACCAGTCCTTCCCAAATCCTTTTGTTACAGTTTATAAGTTAAAGCAATCGCCATGAGCAACATCATGAAAGATTCCCCTTATGTTTTCTTCTTTAAGTTTTAGAGTCTTGGGTGATACGTTTAAATCCGTAGTTCATTTTGAGTTGCTTTTTGTGTGTGGTGTAAGATGCAGGCCTAATTTTGTTGTTTTGCATGTGAATATTCAGTTTTCCCAGTACCATGTATTAAAGAAACCATCTTTTCCGCATTATGTATTCTTCACATGTTTGTTGAAGGCCAGTTGACTGCAAATGTGTGGGTTTATTTCTGGGTTCTCTATTCCGTTCATTCCACTGGTGTATGTGTCTATCTTTATGCCAGTAGCATACAGTTTTGATTACTCTGTCTTCATAATACATTTTGCAATTAGAAAATGTGATGCCCTTAGCTTTGTCTTCCTTGTTCATTGTTTTGGCTATTTGCGGTCCTTTGGGGTTTCAAATGATTTTTAAGATTGTTGGGGTCCTTTATGGTTTCATACGAATTTTAAGATTGTTTAAATTTCTTTGAATAGTATGGACATTTTAATAATATTAAGTCTTTCAATTCATGAACATAGGATGTCTTTCTACTGATTTGTGTCTTCTTTAATTTCTTTCATGAACCTTTGCAGTTTGTAGTGTACCAGTCTTTCATCTTCTTAGTTGACTCTTAAGTATCTTATTTTTTTGTTGCTATCAGGAATGGGATTTTCCTTGCTTTGCAGTTGCTTGTTGCTAGTGCTATAGAAACACAACTGACATTTGTATGTTGATTTTGTATCCTGCAACTTCACTGAATTTGTTATTAGTTTTAATAATTTTGGGGGAGTGAAGTTTAGGATTTTCTACAAAAAAGATTACGGAATTTGGAAATAGATAATTTTATTCATTCCCCCTCCTTTCCCAGTTTGGACGCCATTTATTCCATTTTCTTGCCCAACTGTTCTTGCTAGAACTTCTAGTACCATGTTAAATAAAAGTGGGAAGAAGGGGCACTTTTGCCTTTTTCCTGATCTTAGAAGAAAGATTTTCATTTTTTCACCATTGGGTATGAGTAAAGAAAATTTTTTTACTCTTATTGTAAGGTAGGACTATGGGTGACAAACTCTATTTTTGTTTACCTAAGAAAATAATGTAGTTTTACTTTAATTTAAAGGGTAGTCTGGGTGTGGTGGCTTGAACCTGTAGTCCAGGTATGTAGGGAGGCTGAGGCAGGTAGATCACCTGAGGTCAGGAGTTTGAGACCAGTTTGGCCAACATGATGAAACCATGTTTCTACTAAAAATACAAAAATTAGCCAGGTGTGGTGGTGGCTGGCTGAGGCACGAGATTGCTTGAACCCAGGAGGAGGAGGCTGCAGTGACCCAAGGTCACTGCCACTGTACTCCAGCCTGGGTGACAAAGTGACATTCTGTCTCAAAACAAAACAAAAAAAAGGACAATTTCCTAGAGAGTTTTAAGATAGTATATGTGTGTTTTTTAAAAATATTTTAAATATTTCACTTCCCTCTCTTTTTGCTTCTGTGGTTTAAGAGAAGTCTGATGTAACTCTTATCCTTGGTTGTTCATAAAGAATTTTTCCTCTTTTGGCTTCTTTTAAGATTTTATTTTTGTCTTTGATTTTCTAAAGTTTCAATATAATATTCCTATGTTTACAGTTTTTGTGTTTATCTTGTTTGGGTATTCTCTCAGCTTCTTAGATATGTGGATTTTGTTTATCTTCAATTCTGGGGAAATCTCAGTCATAATTTCTTTAAACATTTCTTCTGTTCCTTTTTATCTTCTCCTCCTGATACTTCATTACACATATATTGTTTCTATTATAACTGGCCTAAACTTATTAAGTATTCTGTTCTTTTTCATTCTTTTTTCTTTGCTTTTAAGTTTTAGAAGTTGATGTTTAAACTTCTTTAAGCTCATTGATTCTTTCCTTGATCATATCAGTCTATTGATGAATTCATTGTTATGGGCTAACCAGTGTTCCTCCAAAATTTATATGTTGAAGTCCCAATCCTTAGTATCTCAGAATGTAACCATATTTGAAGATAAGATTTTTTAAAGGAGTGATAAAGTTAAAACGAGACTCCTAGGGTAGGGCCCTCCTGCAATATGATTGATGCCCTTATTAGAAGAGGAAGAGACCCCAGGAATGCATGTGCACAGAGAAAATGCCATAAAAGGGCATGGCAAAAGAGCAACAGCTGCAAGCCCAGACGGGCCTCAGGAGAAACCAAATGTGCTGACATCCTGATCATAGACTTACAACTTCCAGAATTGTGAGAAAATAAATTTTTGTTATTTAAGGTACCCATTCTGTGGTGCTTTGTTATGATAACCCTACAGCAATGCAAGAATGGCCTAATACATCTATATTGGACAAAACTGACTTTAAGTGAAAAAACATAGAAAGAGACAAAGAAGACCATCATATAATGATAAAAGGGCCAATTCAGCAAGAGGGTATAACAATTTGAAATATGTATATATATAAATGTACCCAATAGTGAAATCCTTAGACATATTAAAAATGTAATTAGAGCTAAAGAGAGAAATAGTCCTCAACACAGTAATAACTGAGGGCCTCCACACCCCACTTTCAGTATTGGACAGATCATCTAGATAGAAAGCTAACAAATAAACATCAGACTTAATCTGTACCATAGACCAAATTGACCTAACAGAGATTTACAGAACATTTCATCAATAGCTGTGGAATACACATTCTTCTCAGCATCACATAGAATATTCACCAGGATAGACCATATGTTTGGACACAAAACAAGTTTCAACAAATTTTGAAAAATCAACATTATATCAAGTATATTCTAGACAAAAATGGAATAGAATTAGAAATGGATAAAAAGTAGAACTTTGGAAACTGTACAAATACATGGAAATTAAACAACCCGTTTCTGAACAATGATGAGTCAACTGAAAAACTAAGAATAAAATAACAATATTTCTTGAAACAAATGCAGATGAAAACACAACATGTCAACACCTATGAAATACAACAGAAACAGTGCTAAGAGAAAATTTTAGATTATAAACAACCTACTACGTACCTCAAAGAACAAGAAAAACAAGAAAAAGGGAAATCCAAACTTAGTAGAAGCAAAGAAATAATAAAAATCAGAGCAGAATGAAGTGAATTAGAGATTAAAAAATGCAAGGAATCTATGAAACAAAAAGTTGGTTTTTAAAAGAGATAAACTTTATAAAAACCACTTGCGAGACTAACCAAGAACAAAAGAGAGAATACCAAATAAATAACATCAGAAATAAAAAAGGAAACATTACAACTTCCAAGACCTCCCCATCCCCGATTTAACTTAACACGTCATTTTCAAAGTCTCTAAAGGCAGAGAATGCCTGCTTAAATAAAGTAACGACATGTTCCATTCACGAAAACTCTGAAGTATTATAGAAGTAGCACCCTGAAGAAGCCATGGCAGAAAGAGAACTTCCTTTTTGGTACTGAGAAAAGTTACTTCACCTGTGGTGAGACCATCTAGAAAGCCATGAAGACCAGGAATGTGCATGTACTTTGCAATTTCTGAGGTTGATATTCTGGCCAACGTGGTGACTCATGCCTGTAATCCCAGCACTTTGGGAGGAAACAAGATGAATTATTAGAGACTGTTATAAACAACTATATGCTGACACATTGGAAAAACTAGAAGAAATTGATAAATTCCTGGACACATACAACATACCTAGGTTAAATCAGAAAAAAAATAGAAAACCTGAACATCCCAATAATGAGTAACAAGTCTGAATCAGCAATAAAAAACCTCTTAGCCAAGAAAAGCCCAGGAACAGGTGGTTTTACTGCTTAATTTTGCAAAACTTTTAAAGAACTAACACCATTTTTTAAAACTATTTCAAAAAATTGAAGAGAGAAGAATTCTTCCTAACTTATTCAATGATAACAAAGATGCCCAAACCAGACAAGGGCCCAAACACAAAAACCAAAAGTACAGACCAATATTCCTGATTAACACAGATGCAAAACTTCTCAGCAAAATACTAGCAAACCACAGTCAGCAGCATACTGAACATATAATACACCAAGATCAATTGTGATTTATCTCAGGGGTACAAGAGTAGTTCAACATGTGCAGATTAATAAATATGATATACATCATCAGCATAAAGGACAACAACCATATGATCATCTCAAAAGCTGCAGAAAAAACATTTGATAAAATTCAACATTGCTTTGTGTTAAAAACTCTCAATAAAGTAGGCATAAAAAGAACATACCTAGGCTGGGCACGGTGGCTCACGCCTGTAATCCTAGCACTTGGGAGGCCTAGGTGGGCGGATCACAAGGTCAGGAGTTTGAGACCAGCCTGGCCAACATGGTAAAACCCTGTTTCTGCTAAAAATACAAAAATTCACGGGGCGCAGTGGTGCCCGCCTGTAGTCCCAGCTACCCAGGAGGCAGAAGTTGCAGTGAGCCGACACTGCGCCACTGCATTCCAGCCTGCACAACAGAGTGAGACTCCATCACACACACACACACAAAAAAAAACATATCTCAACATAATAAAGGCCATATATAACAAACCCACGATAATATTATACTGCAAAGTTGAAAGCCTTACTACTAAGAACTGGAACAAGACAAAGACGCCCACTTTCACCATTCCTATTCAATGTAGTATTGGAAGTCCTAGCCAGAGCAATCAGGCAAGAGAAAGAATGACAGCCAAACTGGAATAGAGACAGTCAGATTGTCCCTCTTTGTCAACTACATGAGTTTAAATATAGAAAGACTTAAAGACACCACCAAAAACTCTTAGAGCTGTAAACAAACTCAGTAAAGTTGTAGGGTACCAAATCAACATGAAAAATTAGTAGCATCTGTATACAGTAATAACAAACTAGCTAAAAAGAAATCAAGAAAGCAATCTCGTTATATGAGCTACAAAAAATTACCTAGAAATAAATTTAACCAAAGACTTGAAAGACCTCTACAACACTTGATGTTGGTGGTTTGCTGATTTAACCAATTTCAGAGCTATCTGACCTTGGGATCTCTTGCTACGTGTTATAATAAATGTTCTTTACTAGTTTAGCCTACCGAGTCTGCTTTGCTTTTAACTTCATCCTGAAAACTTATTCAGTGGTACAACATTAAAAAAAAAAATCCCCAGAGTGAAAGAAGATATTTGCAAAATCGTATCTAATAATAGTTTAGTATCCACAGTATGTGAATAATTCAAAACTCCACAATAAAAAGACAAATAATCCAATTTAAAAAGAGCAAAGCATTTGAATAGACAATTCTCTAAAGAAAATATACAAATGGTCAACATATACTCAGCATCATTAGTCACTGGGAAAATGCAAATAAAAAACTACATTGGAATATCACTTCACATGAACTAAGATAACTACAATAAAAAAGAAAATAGCAAATATTAGTAAGGATGTGGAGGACTGGAACCTTTGTGCATGGTGGGGATGTAAAATTAAGCAGGTAGCTGTAGAAAAGTTTGTCAATTTCTCAACAATTAAACATAGTTACTATATAACATGGCAATCCTATTCTCAGGTATATACCCAACAGAATTAAACTTATGTCCACACAAAAACTTGAACATTAATGTTTATAGCAGCATCATGAATCATAGCCCCAAAGTGGAACAATCCACATGATATCAACCGATAAACAGATGAGCAAAATCTAAAGAAACCATACAATGAAAAATTTTTTTACCAATAGCAATAATCAGTGTAACTTTCCCAAAATAATTTTAAAATCCACCAATCCTTCATAATAAAAACATATTAAGCTGTGGTTTATACCTGAGATTTAGATTATTAATTGACTTATTTATCTCTTCTGAAGCACATATTAATATTTATTTCAAGCACATTTTAATATTTATTTCAAGATTCCCTAATTTATATAATTATACATAATTATGCTTTTCCTCCATGAATGTTGGTGGTTTTTATATTTTTACTGAGATATAATTTATCATAAAATTCATTCCTTTAGAGTGTTCCATTCAGTGAGTATCAGTAGATTCTTAAAATGGGATATACTGATGACTGTTGAATGAAGGAATGAAGTACAAATATATGCCACAACCTGGATATGTCTTGAAAACATTGGGCTAAATGAAAGAAGACAGACATGAAGGATCACATATTTATGATTCTGTTTATAGTAAGTGTCCAGAATAGGATTACAGGTAGAGACAAAAGTCAGATTAGTGGTTGCTAGAGACTGGGAGGAGGAGAGATTTCTTTTTGGGGTTATAAAAATATTGTGGAATTAGATAGTGGTGATGGGTGCTCCATTTTAAGAATACGCTGATAGCCACTGAATGGAACACTTTAAAGGAATAAATTTGATGGTAAATTATGTCTCAGTAAACGTATTAAAAACCCACTGACATTCATGAAGGAAAATTATGATTATTCATAATTACATAAATAAGAGAATCTTCAATAGTGAAGTGTTATATAAATGAAGAAATCTTGAATTGGGAAGTATTAAAATGTGCTTTAGAAATTACAAGTCAACTAGTAATCTAAATCTCAGGTATAAACCACAGTTTAATATGTTTTTATTATGGAGTACTGATGAATTTTTAAATTAATTTGGGAAAGTCATACTGATTATTTAATAAATATGGCTACATAATCGGCTAATTATGTGGTTAAAAATTAAGGTGGAATCTTAATCTTACCATACAAAAAGTAATTTCCACATACATTAAATTATATCATAAGAGTTTTATTCAATTTTATTTTTATTTATTTATTTATTTATTTTTCATCTTACTAGCACTTTCTAGTTGGCAAGAGTTTTATTCAACTTTAAAGGAAAACAGACTAGGTCCCTGCCTGGATCAGTGGTGAAAGTGTCCTGTGAATCAAGGATTACGGTGGGGCACCCACCTCTTCACCTCCAGCCCTTCTTCTAGTCATCGTTTGCGTTTTATTCTTGCAGTTCTTTAAATTTCCTGTATTCTGTGTGCATCCTCTTACCATCTTTTGATCAAACACAACTCTCAAGTAAGTTTATTTTTTATTTATTATCATTATTTTTTGAGACAGGGTTTTACTCTGCTGCCCAGGCTGGGTGCAGTGGCACGACCTAAACTCAACACAGCCTTGACCTCCCAGGTTCAAGCGATCCTCCTGCCTGAGCTTCCTGAGTAGCCAGAATCACAAGCACGTGCCACTACACCAGGCTATTTTTTTTGTATTTTTTGTAGAGATGGGGTTTTGCCCTGTTGCCCGCTCCAGGGACTGGTCTAGAACTCCTGAGCTCAAGTGATCCACCCACCTCAAACTCCCAAAATGCTGGGATCACAGAGCCACTGTGACCGGCCTCAAGTGAATTTATAATAGGTTAAATCACTGCAGTGAACCACCTTATTGAGGTCTTTAGTATCAACTCTTTAATCCTCTGAGCAGCCTTCATGGTACAGTAAGATCTGTCCATGTCTAATTTATTTTCAGACTCTTGAAATACCTTCCATTCTCTTTTACTTGTAATTTTAGAACTTTGGAATAAAAAGTTTCTGTCTTACCGAGAGGAATTGTGGACAGCAAGGCAAGGACTCCAGAGATAAAAAACAAGACCCTCATGGTTGAATAGGTAGAGCAGGTTAGAGAGAATCAGTAGCTAAGGTGAAGAGGACTTCTGCGTACGTTTAGTCCTCTTAAAAGATGAGTTGCTGAATGATTATTGAACCTTCCAGGAGCAAGAACATTTCTGTGCTTCAATGAGATTTTATATCAGAAGACAGCATGCAATCATCACGACTATCAGTCATTCAAAGTACATTTATCAAATGTCAACAGGGTGTGGACAAAGGTAGCAGAAAGCACAGCCATGGCAAAGGCAGGAGAGAGAAAAGCATTCATTTTATTTTTTCTGATAATAGGAAGAAGCACGTGATACAACAGCATACCTACTCTTATTAATATTTTTGGCACTGTGTATTAGCATCCTTAAGCAGTGGAATTAGATTTGAAATTGTAAACAGACTAGTAAGATATAGAAAATCTTTCATTTGATTATCTTTCTGTCCAATCAACTGAGATCAACTAGTTTTTACATTGAAATCTAAGTTAATACAAATCTTTGCACATAAATTATATGTAACATGAGAGGAATAAAAGAAAGATGAGTGGGACTTAGAGAACCTATAATACGTGTGGGAAAGCAGATAATATGTACAAAGCAATGGCAATACAATATGAGCACAAAGAGGCACAAATTACCACTTAGACACTAAGGAAATGAACATAAACACCAGAATGCTTTGGGTGGCCTACGGAATGATTAAAGAGGGTATGAATAAACTTCATTTATTTGTTTATTTAGAGACAGGGTCTCACGATGTTGCCCAGGCTGGGGTGCAGTGGTGTGATCTTGGCTCACTGCAACGTCCACCTCACGGGTTCAAGCAATTCTCCTGCCTCAGCCTCCCAAGTAGCTGGGACAACAGGCGCACACCTCCATGCCCGGCTAATTTTTGTATCTTTACTAGAGATGGGGTCTGGCAATGTTGGCCAGGCAGTCTTGAACTCCTGGCCTCAAGTGATCTGCTGCCTTGGCCTCCCAAAGTGCTAGGATTACAGGCATGAGTGACCACGTTGGCCAGAATATCAACCTCAGAAATTGCAAAGTACATGCACATTCCTGGTCTTCATGGCTTTCTAGATTGTCTCGCTACAGGTGAAGTAACTTTTCTCAGTACCAAAAAGGAAGTTCTCTTTCTGCCATGGCTTCTTCAGGGTGCTACTTCTATAATACTTCAGTTTTAGTGAATGGAACATGTGGTTACTTCACTTAAGCAAACTTTGAAAATGACATGTTAAGTTGAATCAGGGATGGGGAGGTCTTGGAAGAGGCAAACTTCACTAGTCTTAGCCTAAGGAGGGCCGATGAGGGGCAGGAAAGCTCTGGGGATGTTTTTCCCTAAACCTCCATTCAGGTCCTTCCTCTTGAGTTGCTGGGGCAGCGGTGCCTGGGCACAAGCCTCTGCCAGTACCCTAGAAACACAAAGGGGGATCTTAGGCTCGTTATGCTGGTTATGGTTATTGCTGACTGTTCCCTTTACTGAAACCAGAATGGCCTAGGATCACTGGTGTCTCTGATCAAGAATCCAGAATTTACTGAGGTTTCTCTCCTATCTGAGAAGTCTTTCCTTCTTGATCATGAGGAAAAGCTTTGGAAATACAGTCTACATTACAAAGCAATAGACTTTATGAGAACAAATAATTGAAATCCTTTATGGAACACTAAGAGCAGAATTTTCTCTGCTTGATACATTCTATGAACATTTGTTTGCCAGCCTGATACAGATTTGCACCAACCTAATAGATTTGGAGCCAGGAGACAGGTTTGGAATGTTGCCCAGAAAGCCCAAGGACATTGTGTAATCCACGGGCTGGTGATCAGGGATATCAAAGAAGGATCAGAGGAAGGTTCACTGCATTCTGGGAGTGGGCTAGTAGGTACCAGATGAGCATTGAAAGATGGCTTAGATTGCAGAGGGCTTCAGTAAAAAAAGATAAAGGGCTTTGACAAATGCCTTTCCTTAAAAGACCACCAAGAAGAAGATCAGATAGCTATCAAATATAAGTTGTCACAGTAGAAGAAAGGAGGCAATTTACCATTAGATAGTTAAATTTGACCTAGAAATTATTTCGTTTTGTTGCATGTAGCGCTCCAGGAAGGTGCCAGATTTTCAATAAGGAATTCATAACCAAATATCATTGTTTACCTTCCTTTATTTGGATTCTAATGCCTTGGGCTTTAATACAGAGATTGAAGACATTCAATCTTTGAACTTCAATTTATGCCTAGACATTTTAAAAGGAAAGTTGTTGTTTATATTCAAATGTGGGAAATTTTTCCTTTTTAGCATTTTGATATAGGAGGGTATTTATGACTTTAAAAATCCCTTACTGTCATTAATTATCAGAGAATCTCTAATGTGCTACACTGAATAATGTAATGGCACATAACTTAAGATGACGAAGAAGATATGTGAATTTTCAGCTAGGGGTACAGTGTACCTGGTAAAAATTGTATTAGCGTATTATTCTGAGATTAGCTTAGAATCTGATCTCAGAGTAATACGCTGTTCATGCGTGATTCTGAGAAGACATGGAAAAATCAATGACTATCACTGAAGAAACAGATCCACGAAGATGCAATTAGAGTTATTTTAATAGACTCCTGATGTCTCCTCTGCATAGGTAGATAATCCACCCTCCCCAGTCCCCTGATTGATTGACCGTAAGCTTTGTGGTTAAAAATCACAAACTCTTGAATTTTGTTTGTGGGGTAATTTGGTCTCATTCTAGATTTTTTCCATCTTTGTGGCACTCATGCCATGTCATACTCCTGGTATCCTTCCTGCCCTTTAATTTTCTTGGCCTGAAAGTGGAGTTATCTGAGAGTCTGGAAAGAATGAACCAGGCATGCTGAATTAGCAAGTCTTCAGCTCTACAGCTCCCCCTAGTGAGCCTACTTGCAGAAAACAGGTCTTCTCTATTTCTCTAGGGGCAAGGGGCAATAGAGGGGGAGACCTGCTTCAAGTGCTGGAATGACTGGAATGGTCATGTACCTAATTCTCAGATGCAATGTTAGCAAGGTCACATGATTAGCAGACGTTAACCCACGTTATCTAAGTAGGTCTCTATTAGTAATGAAAATGATATTTGTTCAGAACCAGTTGAGGAAGAAGGTGGACTGCATATTCTTATTGTTTTACATATTTAACATTTTTATCTTTATTTTTTTCTTAGAAACTTACGTTTTTTTTATAAATACCTGTAGGGTATGAGATTCCTCTATTATTTATTCTTACAGTTCTTAAGAGCTTGCATGTGCATCAGGAGGAAATGCTCCAGGAGTCAGTCAGTACATGTGGGATTAGGAAAACATTTATTTCCAGTCAAGGAAGAATAAGAAATTATGTTAAACAGATGTCTGCAAAATTTATCCATCCATTCTGGAGTTCAAAGGGCTTAAGGTTTGCTCCCACCTGAGGAGATTTTCCTTTGGGAACTGGAGTTGGATAGGGCTTAAGTATCCACCACCTTCTACAACATTTTTTTTCTTCACTACATATACCAATGGTATCATCTAGTGTGCTGCATTTGGCCTCTCTGCACACCCCTTTCAAAGCAATACACTGTTTTTGTCCTGGAATAATGCCAGTCTTTCCTACACAGGAAGACATTTAAGAACATCATTAATTCACTGTTGGAAATGTACATGAAACAATAAACCCCCAGAAGAATGGCTTTGGGATAGAAAAGAAAACATTGTCTGTAAGAAAGGATCAGACACATAGACAAAAATGGTGACTTTTTATGGGAGGGGAGCTAAGATTGCAGATTATATACACATTGAAGGAAATAGGCAAATTTCTAAAAACCTTTAAAGGTTTTGGAGCAGTACATTTGGAAATGCGTGGAAGCATTTGTTCTTGCCACCATGACTAGGGAAGATGTCATTGGTATTTAGTGGGTAAAGCACAGAATTACTAAATTTTTCACCTAAGGAACTGTCTTGCACCAAACACCAACAAGGCTCCCCTAGGAAACAGTTTCAGAGAAAGTATCTGTCCCTCCACCTTTCCTTCTGCGTGCACATCATTCTTATCAAATGGTGCAGGGTCGCGTCTTTAGCTCCTTTTATAGAAAGCCTATCAATCCTTTAGATTTTATCTAAACTAATTTCCCCATTTCAGGACTATGTAAGAAATACCTTTCCTATGTTGCTCAATGCCTCATAGATAAATAGATAGATAGATAGATAGATAGATAGTTAAACTTGGCAAGAATTACTCATAGAGCTAAAAGGTATTTTTCCTTAAGTGTATCCACATTTTCTCTTATTCATTTGATTGTTGAGAAGCATATAGCTATGGGTGTGCTCTAACTCAGTAGTTTCCTCTATGCTTACTCTCCTTTCTCTTGCCTTCTCAGCACAATCACAGTTTATTTTTCCTACTGTGGATCACAGCAGATGTCATGTAAGAAAAACACTTTTGCTTATGTTCATTAACAGACATTGGTTCCTGAACCACCCTATTAACACATCTGGATCTTATTTTTACTATCCTGTAACATTCTACCTCTTGCTTCTTTGCTTCTGCAGTTTGACTAACAGTTTGATGGCCTTTTCAGCTCTGAATCTTTTTGTTGAAGCTTGTTATTGTTTTGTATTTAAACTAGGCTATCATTATTGTCTCTCTATTTTGTAGAAATAGATCCATAGCCAGAAAAACCAATGCAGCCTTTGGAACTGAGTGCTCATAACCTGTGCAAGATTGTCTTCCACCCTTGTTAGAAGCTTCAACCTAGTGAAGTCTGGTATTATACTCTACTATCAGATGAGCAGTCTGTAAACTCAGGGTTTCTAAGCAGCAAGAGAAAGTCATGATGGGGGAGTTGGATAATATCTGGTAATACTACCTCTTTTTTTTCCCAAGACTATTGTGGAAGAGAAAGTGGCTGCCTTTCAGATAGAGACTTGAAGTCTCACCAGCCAGTTATGGAAGGTGCTGGTTTAACTGCATTGTGCAGTTGGTTAAACAGCAACTTCCCATTTCCTCCTCCCTTCCCTGGCAGTCCCTGGCAACTATCATTCTACTACCTGTTTCCATGGGTTTGACTATTTTAGTACCTCATATAAGTGGAATCATGCAGTATTTGTCTTCTGTGACTAGCTTATTTCATTTAGCATAATGTCCTCCAGGTTAATCCATGTTGTCACATACAGCAGAAAATTGCCTTAGTTTCCCCAATACATAATCAGAAGATTTTGAGAAAAAAAATCTGACAGAAATCAGAGTTATCATTTTTGGGTGCATATCCACACCTACGGATTGATAAAAACAATAACACTGACCCAGATTAAAGAGATTTGATTTTAGCTGCAATGTTGCTACTACCTATGTGATCATAGTAAAATTTCATTCTGTATCTGTACATGGGTTCTATTATCTAAAATAAAAACCATTACCATTAAATTATATTTTAATTTGAAATTATTACCATCATATAATTTCATATCAGATGTCACAAGTGTGTCTGACTTCATTTGTACCTTCTGACCAATTGTATCTTCTGAGAAACAAAGGAGAATTGCATAAATTCCTTTAGAAGGAGGCAATCACATGTGAGGTAGGTCTCAACATGTCCACAGAGTAGGTTACAATCAAACAATTGAGTAGCTTTAATTGCATTTAAAAGAATATCGGAACTGGAACAGACAAGCGTACCCTCTCTCACCATCCTAATCAATATAGTACTGGAAGTATGAGACAGAGCAATCAGCCTTTTGAAATAAAAGGCATCTAAATAGGAAAAGAAGTCAAATTACCTCTTTTTATTGATGATAGGATTCTACACTTAAGACATCCTAGAGACTCTGCCAAAGGGATCCTAGACCTGAGAGACAACTTTAGTAAAGTTTCAGAATGCAAAATCAATGTACAAAAATCAGTAACTTTCTATAAACCAATAATGTTCAACCTGAGAGCCAGGGCAAGAATGCAATCCCATTTACAACAGCCACACAAAAAATCAAATGCCCATGAAGACATTCAACCAAGGAAGTGAAAGATCTTTACAAGGGATACTACAAAACACTCCTGAAAGAAATCATAGATGACACAAGCAGAAAAACATGCCCTGCTATGGATTGGAAGAATAAATATTATGAAAATGGTCATACATCCTGAAGCAATTTATAGATTCAGTGCTATTTCTATCAAACTACCAATGACATTTTTCACAGAATAGAAAAAAGCCATTCTATAATTCATATGAAGCCAAAATATAGCTCAGGTAACCAAAATAATCCTAAGCAAAAAGGGAAACACTGGAGGCATCATCCTACTTGACTTCAAATTATACTACAAGACTGCAGTAACTAAAACGGCATGGGACTGGTATAAAAGCAGACACATGGACATTTGAAGCAGAATAGAGAACCCAGAAATAAAGCTTTACATTATCTGCTCTTTGACAAAATTTACAAAAATAAGCAACAGAAAAAAGGACTCCCTGTTTGATAAATGGTGCTGGGATAGCTGGCTAGCCACATGCAGAAGAATAAAACTGGATGCCGATCTTTCACCAAAAAATTAATTCAAGATGGATTAAAGATTTAAATGTAAACCTCAAATCATAAGAATCCTAGAAGAAAACCTAAGAAACGCCATTCTAGATATTGGCCTTAGGGAATAATTTATGACTAAGTCCTCAAAAGCAATCGCAACAAAAACAAAAATTGAGAAGTGGAGCCAAATTAAACTAAAGAGCTTCTGCAGAGAAAAAATAAACTATTAACAGAGTAAACAGCAAACCACAGAATGGGAGAATATATTTGCTAACTATGCATCTGACAAAAATCTAATATCCAGAATCTATAGGAAATTTACGTCAACAAGCAAAAAGCAAATAACTCCACTAAAAAGTGGGAAAAAGACATGAAAGACATGAACAGACACTTTTCAAAGGAGGACACAGAAGTAGTCGGTAAACATAAAAACAGAACATCATTAATCACTAGAGAAATGCAAATCAAAACCACAATGAGAACTGTCCCACATCAGTGAGAATGGCTATTAATAAAAGTAAAAAAATAACAGAAGCAGATGAGGCTTGGAGAAAAGAATGAATATACACTGTTGGTGGGAATGTAAATTAGTTCAACCACTGTGGAAAGCAGTCTGAAGATTTCTCAAAGAACTTAAAACAGCTACCATTCAACCCAGCAATCCCATTACTGGATACATATTGTCCAAAAGAAAATAAATCATTCTACCCCAAACATACATGCACTCCTATGTTCATCACATAACTACTCACAATAGTAAAGACAAAGAATCAACCTAGGTGCCCATCAATGGTGGACTGGATAAAGAAAAAGTGGTACATGTACACTATGGAATACTATGCAGCCATAAAAAAGAACAAAATCATATCCTTTGCAGCAACATGGATGCAGCTGGAGGCATAATCCCAAGCAAATTAACGCAGAAATAGAAAACCAAATACTGCATGTTCTCACTTATAAGTGGGAGCTAAACATTAAATACTCATGGACATAGAGATGGGACACTGGAGACTACTAGAGCGGGGAGGGAGCAGAACAAACATTGAAAAACTGACTATTTGGTACTATGGTCGCTACCTGGGTGATGGGATCATCATCATATCCTAAACCTCACAGCACACATTATACCAACATAACAAACCTGCATATGGACCTCCTTAATCTACAATATAAGCTGAAATTATTTTAAAAAAGAATCTCAGAGATAAAGCATGGAAGAGATTGACCATGAACTTCATAAAGCATTGAAGTTCATTGACCACATTCATTTTGAGTAATATGAACATCCCACTATTAACAGTGGAGATAATAATTTTATCAGAAACTTACTAGGATCTGGATGAAACATCAAGAAGATGTTTGATTCTATATTTCCTTTTTAGTTTGATTCTACATTTTAGTATTTAAACTTCTGAATCACAGACCTTAAGAATGCAACTAAGAGTCTTAAAATGTTTTCTGTATTATTTGTCTTATGCTTAAAATTTTGCCACTGAAGAATCATGCTACTGTTTATACTTTTTCCAAATTCCCCTGCTCCCAAATTTCTATTGGTCTTTTATAATTTAATGCAACACTTTCTTGTTAAACTCTGTCTTATTTGCCTAACTGCTACCCTTCACAAATACTCCTCACCAATAAACTCTACATCATTTCCATTCACTACGAAGTCTGAACCAAGGACTGTCATTTTCGCTGTCCTTTCTGGAGAGTGGGGCCTTGATGATAGCTATTTGCTGTATTCGCTAACTTTTAAATCATGTATCAAAACTTCTAGACCACTACCTCTATTTTGGTCCCACTTTCTAATTATGGAGCTCTTGAACCACTATTTTCTTTTGAAAGAACTCCTTGTCCTGCTTCTCAATTTTGGATTCATTAGTACCAAAGAAGGTAAGCATGTTGGATTTCTGAATTCCTAAGGCTGTGAATTGGGGTCTGAGTTAGGATGGCCACAGTATAATTCTCTCAATAGACCCCTTATGGTCTGGGCATCCCAATAGACTTCTATAATCATTCACCATCTTACCTTTTCGTATTAAAGTCACAAAGAAGAGGAGAACAGAATTAAGGGAATGGAGTTTCATGGTTGAGTGCCCAACAGAGAGGTGAGTGATCAGGGCTGGTGGAACACAGGGGCTTTTATTTACTTCTGGGGACCTGAGGTTCCTCTTGGTCAGTGAAGCTTAACAGTAAGGAAATAAAACGGCTTCCGTTGGAATATCTCCAAACCCTAGAGTCTCTAAATTTGGTGACAAATTAACCTAATTATAGGAAACCAGATGGTTAGCCCTGTCCTTTTTCTATGGGCTCTCCATTTCACCACAGGTTAATACCTTTAGTTAATTTTCTTTTTTGAATGGGGCCAAGAAGTAAGGTCATGTGAGTACAGAACATCCTTATTATAAAAATTCTAGGGCTTGTAAAAAAACATTTCCATAATACACCCTTTTTTGCAAGAGGGACAAGAGTATTGTCTAAGTTTCATTTATGAGAAGCTATGTTTTTTAATTAAGTTATTCCTTAAAAGAGAGGCTATCATTTGTGTACGGTGTTCTTAATCACATTTGAAAGGTGGATATACTTAATTCACATTGAAAACAAACAGTTTTTCATCATTATTGATCTTTTGTATAATTATCTCATACAACAAGGCGAATAAGATCGGGAGAGTTGAAAGATAAAAGACAGACTAAAGTGCACAGCTCCTGTCAAAAGACTCTGGCCCTGTAGCTTAAAGAGACTCCCTAATCTTTCACCCTAACCCACCACATAGCAACAAAATGTTGAAAGCTTAACAGCATGCCTTTCATCAAGAATCAATTGACCAAAATACAATTTACCCAAAACAAATTTACCTTTTGTTCAATTCCTTATTGGCACATTTCCCTGAATTGGTATTTTTTTTAATTTGTAAACTTTCTTATATGATATAAGGCTTTTTTGAAAAATTCTGTGTATATATATATATATAACTTTTCTATAGCTTTTATTTGGCTACTTTTGATCATTTTCATGTTAGTTGACATATTTATGAGCATTCACTAATTTATCTCTTTATTAATAATCTATATTTTAATAATTTTATGTTTGTAAAAATGTTGCAAAGGTAATAATTTTTCTAAAGTAGAACAAAGCTGGAGAATTTAGATTGCCTTGTTTCAAGACACAGCTACATTAATCAGGACATTGTGATAATGGAATAAGGAGAGACATATAGTTCAACAGAACATAATAGAGAGTCAACGATAAGACCATCATATGAATGGTCTGTATATACGTAAGACCATATATATTTACACATAGTCAACGATTTTGACAAAGATGTTAAGAAAAGCCTTTTTTTGTTTATGCCCTCATTCTTGTTTGTGTAATTCATTCAAGTGGTTCATGTGCAGGTCTGTTACATGGGTAAATTGTGTGTCATGGGAGTTCGGTGTACAGATAATTTTGTCACCCAGGTATTCAGCATATTACTCAATAGGTAGTTTTAATATCCTCATCTCCTCCTACCCTCCACCCTCAAGTAGGCTTCAGTGTCTGTTGTTCCTTTCTTTGCGTCCATGTGCACTCAATGTTTAGCTTTCACTTTTAAGTAAGAAAATGTGGTATTTAGTTTTCTGTTTCTGAGTTTATTTGCTTAGAATAATTGCCTCCAGCTGCATCCATCCAGCTGCAAAGGACATGATTTTATTCTTTTTTATGGCTGCATGGTATTCCATGGCACATATATACCACATTTTCTTTATCTAGTCCACTGTTCATAGGCTTCTAGGTTGATTCCATGTCTTTACTGTTGTGAATATTGCTGCAAGGAACATACACATGCATGTATCTTTATGGTGAAATAATCTATATTCCTTTGGATATATACTAAATAATGGGATTGCTGTGTCAAATAATGCTTCTATTTTAAGTTCTTTGATAAATCTTCAGACTGCTTTTCACTGTAGTTGAACTAATTTATATTTCTATCAGCAGCGTATAAGCATTCCCTTTTCTCAAAGGCCTCCCCAGGGTCTGTCATTTTTTGATTTTTAATAATAGCTATTCTGACTGGTGTGAGAGGGGATCTCATTGTGGTTTTGATTTGCATTTCTCTAGTTATTAGTGATATTGGGCATTTAAAAAATATGTTGGCTGTCTTTCCGTATGTCTTCTTTTGACAAGTGTCCACGTTTGGACAGGTTTTTGTTTTTGTTTGTTGATTTAAATTCTTTATAGATTCTGGATGTTAGGCTTTTGTCAGATGCGCAGTTTGCAAATATTTTCTCCCATTCTGTAGTTTCCTATTTACTCTGTTAAGAGTTATTTATTTGTTTATTTTCTCTGCAGAAGCTCTTTAGTTTAATTCAGTTCCACTTGTCAATTTTTGTTTTTGTTGCAATTGCTTTTGAGGACCTAGTTAGGCATCATTTCCCAAGGCCAATGTTTAAAATGTGGTTCCTAGATTTCTTCTAGAATTCTTATAGTTTGAGGTCTTGCATTTAAATTTTTAATCCAACTTGCGTTAATTTTTTGTGTATGGTGAAAGATAGGCATTCAGTTTCATTCTACATATGGCTAGCTAGCTATCCCAGCACCATTTATTGAACAGGGAGTCTTTTCCCCATTGTTTATTTTTGTCAGTGTCAAAGAACAGATGGTTATAGATGTGCAGCTTTATTTTTGTGTTACAGCAATCTTTATCTCTGGAATAGATATCTCAATCTTTATCTCTGGAATGGAAGAGATTCTGTTCCAATGGTCCATGTGTCTGCTTTTGCACCAGTCCCATGCTGTTCTGGTTTCTGTAGCTTTGTCAGATAGTTTGAAGTTGGGTAGTATAATGCCTCCAGTGTTGTTCTTTTTGTTAAGGATTACTTTCATTTGTCAGACTCTTTTATTTTTTTGGCTTCATATAAATTTAAGACTGGATTTTTCTAATTCTGTAAAAATGTCATTGATAGTTTGATAGGAATAGCACTGAATCTGCAAATTGCTTTGGGCAGTATGGCCATTTTAACAGTATTTATTCTTCTTATCTTTGAGCATGGAATGTTTTTTCATTTGTTTGTGTCACCTGATTACTTTCAGCAGTGTTTTATAATTCTCATTTTAGAAATCTTTCATCCTCCTGGTTAGCTGTATTTCGAGGTATTTTTATTTTTCCTTGCAGCTATTATAAATGGGATTTTGTTCTTGGTGTGGCTCACAGCTTGGTGTATAGAAATGCTGCTGATTTTTTTATACATTGATTTTACATCCGGAAACTTTACTAAAGTTGTTTATGAGATCTATGGCCTTTCGGCAGAGACTATGGTGTTTTCTCCTTACAGAGTCATGTCACTTTTGAAGAGAGATAGTTTGACTTCCTCTCTTTCTATTTGGATGTCTTTTATTTCTTTCTCATACCTGATTGCCCTGGCTAGGATTTCCAGTCTTTTCAACTAGGGGTTCTGGAGAAGTAGATACAAACAGAAGTCATATAACTTTTTATGTAGCCTGAGAAGTCAGAAAGCATCGTCTGCACTGTATTTATTAGTTAAGGCAGTTACAAAGATTTGCCTCAGATCAAGCAGAGGGAACATAAAACTTTACCTGTCAGTGGAGAAGTATCAATGTTACATTATAAAAAGACCTTGTGGGATGGAATAGGTATTTTCAGAAAACTATACTTTTTGAAAATGCACTTTTGAAAAATACAATGTGCCACCATAGCTTTAATTTTTTTCAATTTAAAAAATGTCAATTTTATATTTTTCAATCCATTATGATCTCGAATAAAATTACCAGAATTTTATTGTTCATAGTTTTCAATGTTGGGAATTGTGATTAATAAGTAATAATAATAGTATAATGAATACATTATATGGTACAAATAGTGTAATAAAAAAGTTGTGGTGTAGTGACATCAGCAAAAATGGAATAAAAATTTTCAAAATTTTTATCTTTATAAAATCTAGTAAAAAACTGGCAACAACTGTCAAAGCTTTTTAGAACTCTGAAAACTAACCATTTATAGATTTGCATATATTGAACCAGCCTTGCATCCCCAGGATGAAGCATACTTGATCATGGTTATCTCAATAGCTACAGAGAAGGCCTTTGACAAGATTCCACAGCACTTTATGCTAAAAACCCTTAATAAACTAGGTATTGATGGAATGTATCTCAAAATAATAAAAGCTATTTATGACAAACCCATGGCCAATATCATACTGAATGGGCAAAAACTGGAAGCATTCTCTTTGAAATCAGACACTAGACAAGGATGCCCTCTCTCACCCCTCCTATTCAATAAAGTATTGGAAGTTCTAGCCAGAGCAATCAGGCAAGAAAAAGAAATAAAGAGTATTCAATTAGGAAAGGAGGAAGTCAAATTGTCTCTATTTGCAGACGACATGATTGTATATTTAGAAGACCCTATTGTCTCAGCCCAAAATCTCCTGAAACCGATAAGCAACTTCAGCAAAGTCTCAGGATATAAAATCAATGTGCAAAAATCACAAGCATTCTTATATACCAATAACAGACAGAGAGCCAAATCAAGAATGAACTGCCATTCACAATTTCTACAAAGAGAATAAAAAACCTAGGAATACAACTAACAAAGAATGTAAAGGAACTCTTCAGGGAGAACTACAAACCACTGCTCAATGAAATAAGAGAGGACACAAACAGATGGAGAAACATTCCATGCTCATGGTTAGGAAGAATCAATATCGTGGAAATGGCCATACTGCCCACAGTAATTTACAGATTCAATGCTATCCTCATCAAGCTACCAATGACCTTCTTCACAGAACTGGAAAAAACTACCTTAAACTTCATATGGAACCAAAAGAGAGCCTGCATAGCCAAGTCAATTCTAAGCAAAAAGAACAAAGCTGGAGGCATCACACTACCAGACTTCAAACTATACTACAAGGCTACAGGAATCAACACAGCATGGTACTGGTACCAAAACAGAGATATAGACCAATGGAACAGAACAGAGGCCTTGGAGGCAATGCTACACATCTAAAACCATCTGATCTTTGACAAACCTGACAAAAACAAGCAATGGGAAAAGGATTCCCTGTTTAATAAATGGTATTGGGAAAACTGGCTAGCAATGTGCAGAAAGCAGAAACTGGACCCCTTCCTGTCACCTTACACTAAAATTAACTCCAGATGAATTAAAGACTTAAACATAAGACCTAACACCATAAAAATCATAGAAGAAAACCTAGGCAAAACCATTCAGGACATAGGCATAGGCAAGGACTTCATGACTAAAACACCAAAAGCATTGGCAACAAAAGCCAAAATACACAAACGGGACCTAATCAAACTCCACAGCTTCTGTGAAGCAAAAGAAACAGTCATTAGAGTGAATCAGCAACCAATGGAATGGGAAAAAATTTTTGCAATCCACCCATCTGACAAAGGGCTAATATCCAGAATCTACAAAGAACTAAAACAGATTTACAAGAAAAAAACATACAAGCCTACTCAAAAGTGGGTGAAGGATATGAACAGACACTTTTCAAAAGAAGACATATATGAGGCCAAAAAACATGAAAAAATGCTCATCACCTGTCATTAGAGAAATGCAAATCAAAATTACTTTGAGATACCATCACAGGCCAGTTATAATGGTGATCATTAAAAAATCTGGAGACAACAGATGCTGGAGAGGATGTGGAGAAATAGGATCATTTCTACACTGTTGGTGGGAGTGTAAATTAGTTCAACCATTGTGGAAGACAGTGTGGCGATTCCTCAAGGACCTAGAAATAGAAATTTCATTTGACCCAGCAATCCCATTACTGGATATATATCCAAAGGATTATAAATCATTCTGTTATAAGGAAACATGAACACCAATGTTCATTGTGGCACTGTTTACAATAGCAAAGACTTGGAACCAACCCAAATGCCAATCGATGATAGACTGGACAGGGAAAATGTGGCACATATACACCATGGAATACTATGCAGCCATAAAAAACGATGAGTTTGTGTCCTTTGTAGGGACATGGATGAACCTGGAAACCATCATTCTCAGCAAACTGACACAAGAACAGAAAATCAAATACTGCATTTTCTCACTCATAGGTGAGTGTTGAACAATGAGAACACATGGACACAGGGAGGGGAGCATCACACACTGTGGTCTGTGGGGGAGAAGTGAAGGAAGGACAGCAGTAGCCAACATGCCCAATACAATTTTCTGTGATGAAAGAAACGCTCTATATCTGCATGGTCCATTGCAGTAACTACCATACATGTGTAGTCACAGAATTTCTAGTTTGACCACTAATTTATCTATTACTACTGAGGATATGGCATTTAATTATTTAATTATAATTAATTTACAGTTTATAGCCACATGCGACTAGTAGTTCCTATATTGGACAATACAGATCTACAATCTTGGAGGAGGCCGTTAAAATAATGAGATACAGTCAAAACAAAATGGGTACATATACACCATGGAATGTTATGAAGCCATAAAAAGGAAGGCAATAATGAAGGATGTGGTTTATAGTTAAATTATATTCTGCTTCTCTACATTAATTTCCTTTCATAGATTTTTCTCAAGCAATTTTTAAATTTTATTCATTTACCTTCTTGAGGTAAGTAAGATCATTTTTAAAAAATAACATACAGCAAATAATTTTTCTAGGGATATTGTTTTAGCTTTGTTGTATTGGTACCTTTACATACTACATTGAGGTATTATTATTGTTCATAACTTACTTTAAAAATTGTGCCAAGTTTATTTAAAAGAGATTTCTACCTTGATTTTCAGCTGTCAGATTGTGTCTTCTATGGCCGTTATTTAAATTTTATTTTATTATATGTAGATAAGTTGCATATTCCTTTTTAAAGCATGTGAGATTTTCATCTCTCCTCTTACACAAATTCTGTATGCAGTGTTCATTATACACTTTAAAAATCAATCTTTTGTTTCAGGGCATGGTGCTTCCACACATAAAACCTTAGAAGAGGCTGGGCAGTGGCTCACACCTGTAATCCCAGCATTTTGGGAGGCTGAAGGGGGCAGATCATGAGATCAAGAGATCAAGACCATCCTGGCCAACATGGTGAAACTCTATCTGTACTAAAAATACAAAAATTAGTCGGGCCTGTTGGCATGCATCTGTAGTCCCAGCTACTTGACATGATGAGGCAGGAGAACTGCTTGAACCACGGAGGCAGAAGTTGCAGTGAGCCTAAATCTCACCACTGCACCCTAGCCTGGTGACAGAGCAAGACTCTGTCTCAAAAAACAAACAGCCAACCCCAGGATAGCTGAATAGACACAACTCTGGCGCACAACACCCAGTAAAAGAGACCCAGAAATCCAGCGATCTCCTAGCTCCAACTGAGGTGCCAGATACATTTCAATGGGTCTGGTTCTACTGTAAGCAAAGCCCAGGTAAGGCAGAGTGAGGTGGGGAGGGGTGCTGCTTCACCCAGAAAGTGCATCTGATCAGCGAGTCTCATGGAGGCACCCCCTCTGGCACTCTCGTCCAGATACAGCGCTTTCCCCAAAGCCTCAGCAATGCACAGAACAGGGGATCTTTGCCAGTCAAGCCGCGGGAATTACAAGCGTGGAGTTGAATAATAATCCAGGATAGTGTCCCGGATTGGTGCACAGACCTAAGCAGACGAATAAGCCCAAAAGCCGGCTGAGAGAGCCTGGAGACCAAGCTATCCCCCCTCCCCCTACCCAGAGAGAGAGGGAGCTGTAAGTGGGAGGATGGATGGAGCAGGGCAGCGGGCCCCTTCCCCATGACTGGAGAGCGAGGAAGCTGAAACGGGGAGATGGCTGGGTGTGGCCGGGTGGGTCCCTACCCTCCCCCATAAACCCCAGAGGGCTGAAGCTCTGACTCTAGTGGGTTGTACAACCAATGCCAAAGTCTGAGAAGAACGCTGAATGATCCAGCCCAGTGGAGGAAGGGCACAACCCACCACTAGAGGGTGGGACTGGGCTACTTGTTTTAACAAAAAACACAGGAAGCCTACTTAGCAATGGGACAGAGTTCTTGACCAATCAGCAGCGCCTACAGGTCAGCAGAAGAGGCAGGCCTAATCTCCCAGTAAAAACAAAAAAGACACAGGAAGCTTCCCTAGTAAACTGAAGGAGTCCCTAGAAACCCAGTAGCACCTCGACAGGCAGAGAAGCAACCTCATAAAGCAGCTCCCTGACACCACAGCCAGGTAAATCCACGAAGATGGGAAAAAAACAGTGCAAAAAAGATGAAATCATCAAAGACCAGGACACCTCTTCTCCTTTAAGGAATCACAACTCCTCAACAACACAGGAACACAACATGACCGAGAAAGAGTGTGATGAACTGAAAGAAACAGGCTTCAGAAGGTGGATAATAACAAACTTTTCTGAGCTAAAGGAACACGTTCTAACTCAATGCAAAGAAACCAAAAACCTTGAAAAAAGGTTAGACCAAATGCTAACTAGAATAACCAGCTTAGAGAAGAACACAAACAACTAGATGGAGTTGAAAAACATAGCACGAGAACTATGTGAAGCAAACACAAGTTTTAATAGCCAAATTGATCAAGCAGAAGAAAGCATATCAGAAATTGAAGATTAACTCAATGAAATAAAAAGAGAAGGCAAGACAAGAGAAAAAAGACTGAAAAGAAGTGAACAAAGCCTCCAAGAAATATGGGATTATGTGAAAAAACCTAATCTATGCTTGATTGGTGTACCTGAATATGATGGGGAAAATGAATCCAAGCTGGAAAACACACTCCAGGATACTATCCAGGAGAACTTCCCAAGCCTAGCAAGGCAGTCCAACATTCAACTTCAAGAAACACAGAGAACTCCACAAAGATATTCCTCAAGAAGAGCAACTCCAAGGCACATAATTGTCAGATTCACCAGGGTTGAAATGAAGGGAAAAATGCTAAGGGAAGCCAGAGAGAAAGTTCAGGTTACCCACAGAGGGAAGCCAATCAGACTCACAGCGGATCTCTTGGCAGAAACCCTACAAGCCAGAAGAGTGTGGGGGCCAATATTCAACATCCTTAAAGAAAAGAATTTTCAACCCAGAATTTCATATCCAGCCAAACTAAGCCTCTTATGTGAAGGAGAAATAAAATCCTTTACAGACAAGAAATTACTGAGAGATTTCATCACCACCAGACCTGCCCTACAAGAGCTCCTGAAAGAAACACTAGGGACAGAAAGGAACAAGTACCAGACACTGCAAAAGCAAACCAGTTGGCAAAGATAAAAAATGCAATGAAGAAAATGAGTCAACTAACGGGAAAGAAAACCAGCCAGCAACAAAATGGCAGGATCAAATTCACACATAACAATATTAACATTGAGTGTAAATGGCCTAAACAACCCAATCAAAAGACACAGACTGGCAAACTGGATAAAAAGTCAAGATCCATCAGTGTGCTGTATTCAGGAAACCCATCTCACATACAAAGACACACATAGACTCAAAATAAAGGGATTGAAGAAGATTTACCAAGCAAATGGAGAACAAAAAAAAAAAAAAAAAAAAAAACCAGGGGTTGCAATCCTAATCTCTGATAAAATGGACTTCAAACCA